>CM073597.1:34433602-34703602 GCA_037074985.1 Solanum bulbocastanum | reverse complement strand
TCTTCTTAAAAAATCTCAAATGTTTATTTGCAATAGTTGATTAAGTTCAAAATTCAAGGAAATTCGAGGCATCATATAAGAGAGAGTTGGTGGATAAATTGTAGAAAATCATCATCAATTCATACTCGTTTTTCTATAACATCTCGCAATTTGAAATAGCTAGGAAGAAGCTAAGAACTGAAAATAGTCATTTTTGGAAATAATGAAAATCTGAAAATTTTTGTTTAGTTAGGAAAAAAGTTGAGTTTTTGGTCAACTTCAAACGGTCATAACTTCTATCTCAAGATGAGTTAGGAGCACTTCCAGATATAGTAGGAAAGCTCTTGGAATAATCTTTTCAATGCCTCCAGGTTTACACGATTCGGAGTTCGTATGAGTGAGATATGCC
The DNA here is from genome assembly GCA_037074985.1 of Solanum bulbocastanum. Lineage (NCBI taxonomy): Eukaryota > Viridiplantae > Streptophyta > Magnoliopsida > Solanales > Solanaceae > Solanum > Solanum bulbocastanum. The sequence goes on along the minus strand of CM073597.1, from coordinate 34,703,214 downwards.
CATTGGAAGTTGAGTTGTTCAAATAAGGAAATGTCCTATCTGGATTTTTGAAGGGTATTTCAGTCTTTTCCTTATCCAATTAATTAAATTCATTTTAGTGAATTAATTAAGGGTCTAAACTAAACTTGGTCAGTTTTATGCTTTTGGAAAAGAGTTAGGGTTTTAAAGAAGAGGAAAGAAGAGGAGAAAAGAGAAGGAGAAGAAAGGAAATCGTCAATTTCGTCGAGTTTAGCTTGTGGATTTCGTCGGGGATGATCCCTACAAGGTGTGTGAGATCACATAGCATTGGGTTAGTTCACCCACGTGCCAATCATGATTCAATTTCAGCGAAGTTATTACATTTGAAAGTAAATTCTTGAGTTCTTGATAATTTTCGTTTGAATTCTTTTGGATTGTGTTGATTGGAGTTTCTTGAGATTGATTCACATTTTTAGTTGTGTTTTGAGGAGAATCTGATGTACTTTGATCATATAATTGCTTAAGTGTTTGGGGAAAGAATCCATAGAGTTTAGAGGGTTTAGAGCTAAAAAACGAAGAAGAAATTTTGTCGGACGAAATTTGGTAGTGGTGGCGCGTCGCGAAGCCAATCGATCCCTAGAATTGGGAAGATTTCTTTCGCGTCGTGGAGCCATCATGGACCGTTCAACCTCAAAAGTTGTTTTTGAAACCAAAAATTAAATGCTTCTCCACGTCGCGGACCCACCCTCAAAATGTGAATTCTTGATCTTTTCTCATGTTTAGCTATCTAAAATAATTCCTAAACATCATGAGATTTTTCCAATCACAAATCACAATCCTTGAATCCACAATTCAATTCAAGGACCAGTTAAGAGTCAAGTCTAGAGCAGTTAAGATCAAAGTCAAGAGAAGTCAATAGTCAAGTTAAGAGAAGTTCATAAAGTTTTCCAAAAGTCTTTTACAAATGTTTTAACTCTGTTTTAAGACTTAAGTTGTGAGTTCAGTAAATAGTAAAGTTGAAGTTCATTTCTTCAAAAGTATATGGGGACTATATATTCCCAAAAGAGTTTAAAATGTTTTCACATTTAAATAAGAACGGAAATTGAGATTTTCAAAAAAGCCTTTGAGCTAGTTTTTCAGTAAAGAACCTTTGAGCTAGTTTTTAAATAAAGAGCCTTTGGGCTAGTTTTTAGTTAAAGAGTAAATGCTTTCACAATAAAGCAAGACGGAAAACTTTGATTTCCAAGATAGCGTTTGAGCTAAGTTTTTGATTAATTATCTCAAATCACAGAAAGAAGTATGTTTATAAACATAAAGAGCTAGTATCATATTTTGGGAATAATATTGAGCACCGATATGGGGACGAGCTTGAGTTCAGATAACTCGCGTCTCCATAAACCATGTAGCCATCATAGGTAGAAAAGGATCATACTTTTTAGATGAACTCTTTAATGCTTTTTAGCATAGACTAATGGATCTACTTAGTGAGTTAGGTCCTATACCCTTGGCAAGGTATAGGATGGTCCTTGGCAGCGTGAGGTAAAGTGTTGTATCATCACTATACTCTTAAGTGATGGTTGTCGGTTAGAGAAACTCCCACAACAGTATTTTGTATATTTATATACATCAGATTATTAGTATTTTTACATACGTCTCAGAGCTATATGTATCTTTGCTTACACAGAGAGTTGGCATCATGTTTTTAAACAGTTTTTCTTTATATTGCACTTGTTTTAAACTACTTTATATTGAAATGAGTTCAGTTATGTTGAGTTGAGTTGAGCCATGTAAGTTCTTCAGTTTCTTTCAGATTCTTTTCAAGCCTATGTTATGTTTAGCATTCCAACTCGCATACTCGTACATTCAATGTACTGATGTCAGTTGGCCTGCATCATCTTATGATGCAGACGCAGGTAACCAGGATCAACATCCAGTGCATCGTTGATCCATTTGAGCTTCAGAGTTGTTGGTAAGCCCCCTTGATTCCAGAAGATCCCCTTTTTTCATTACTTTATCATTTGAGTTCATTAGGATATCGTGGGTCTGTCCCGACATCCATCTCAATTTTTTTAGAGGCTTCATAGATAGTCAGTCAGATGCTAGTTCATTCGTCATCATTTTGTTATTGGCTTATGTTCAGATTTGAGTTGCCATTTTGGCTAAGTTAAATGTTTATTTTTAAAATATTATGAGTTCAGTTTGAGGCAATTGAGTTATCTCTGAAGTTTGAGTCTTCCGCTGAGTAAGTAAGCCGGGCCAAGGGTTTGCTTGGGGCAAGCAATGGTTCTCGAGTGTCAGCCACGTTCGGGGTGTAGGCTCGGGGTGTGACATTTTCCTCCTACTATTTTCATCACATACATACAATTCAACATTATTTGTATCATTTTAGAACATTAATACCCTTTTGATTAACCTACTCATTTTATTTATTAAAAAAAAGACTTATTTACTACGAATAGTCACAACAATTTAGACCTTCATGTTTCTTCGGTCATAAATCACAACCATTCACTTCTTATAAATTCTTGGGGATCTTTTTTCTGCGACAATTTGAGATCATTTAAATTTTTCATAAATGCTTCTTCCACAATCCATGGATATGTGCAATTAACTGTGAACTTTGTTTCACACAAAAAACTTCTATATATAGTGTGTGAAAATTTTCATTTCTTTTTCTTCTTTTATTTCCTTAATTAGTTTCTTTTGTGTTTTCATTCGAGAGAGAATTTAATAATTAGTGTTCACATAACGAGTGGAAAGTGATGAATACACACATTGTGGATTATTTTTTCTAATAAAACTAATCGATCAAGTTGTGCTAGAGACAATAATAATAAACTAGATAATAGATACTTTCATTAGACAACAACTATATGATATGTATGCGGCACAAAAAGTAGAAGACTACAATTTCCACAAAGATAAGGTAGAAACTTAAAGAAATTAAGTATTTTTCACCATATGTGTTGTTGTTCATATAATAACATTAAATTATTCTACTAATATATATATATATATATATATATATAAAACAAAGAATTGGTCAATCTAATTTTCTTTAGAACTAATTTTTGATGTTATATATTTAATCTCTATAACATTCTACTCATAATAGTGTTGACATTCACTATAAAAGTGCATTTTTTTATAAAATTACCTATCTATCACACCCTTACTCAAATATTCATTGAGTAAAAATATTTTCTAAGAAATATATATTACGTATAATGATAAAATATTGAAATATTTATGGTAATCGTTAATAGTGACATGCACATATTAAATTTCAAGCATGAATATTCAATAGAAAAATTGTACTTAAGTGGTGTCCATCGTTTATGGTCATAACTTTAAAAGGAAATTCTACTGGTGACCTTTTTTTTGTTGACATTTTTTTTCTATTATGTTGGTCAAATTTGTTTACAAAATTGAGTGAAGTACAAAATTATATTGCTAAAGAAATCTCACCATCTCCCCATATTCGAACTTTTAATTTATTTTGAAATGTTTCAATGATATCTATTTATTTTGATCTCAAAAGACAAGTAACTCTATAACAATATGTATTAATAATTCAAAAGCACTTTTTCTATGTTCTTTCAATTATAATCATGTACTAAAAAACATTAATTTAGTAATATTCATTTTACAACATCGTATACTACATGATATGATATACACGTGCAACACACGTGCCGTGAAACTAGTACCAAAAAAATATGAAAATAAAATTAAAAAACTACCAGTTAGTTTTAGTACTAATTCTCTATGAAGAGACATAAGAGAATTGCTTTGCTTATCTTCCTTGATTTTCTCAAATTCGAGCAGATTACAATGCTTCCATGTTTAAAATGTCCAACCTACAACATGTGAATTCACTTGTAATCCCGGACATTGTGCCCTCACAAATTAATGAGATTTCAACGTAGTAAATTCAATTAGAATAAAGACTATAAAAGAGCAAACAAACAGAGAAACTTCAAATACCCTTCAACCTTCCAAAGCTGGACAAAGAGAAATAAAGATATCATTTAACCTATCTTACAATTGTACAAGATAATGAAATCTAAATAGTCAATACCCTCACTCGAGGATAGTAAAATCGCCAATTGTCTATTTGTTATTTTCTCATCCTCTTCCTTCAATAAATCATTCAATTGGGCGAACCACGCACGCTCTTAAGCCCTCAGAATATTAGGGTGCTTCAACCGGGGCAATCACATAATAAGGAACTGTACCTATATCGCCATTTAACTTGAAATGGCCATGCTATCAATTTGTGTCTTAGTTTGACTTTAGTGACGCTCATAGTCAGTAACTTGGTGTATAACACATCAGGAATACATTTTTTTTTTAATATGTTAAAGAGGTAGTTGCATAGAAGAACCAGCGGAACGTCAAACTATACACCTTCAGTGTTCGTTCAGAGGCATTAGTAGGCCAAATTGCTTGAGAATGGAAAATTTGTATACCTGGATCGCTGGATATGTAAATTGTCAAGTGCTTGATATTCGTTTAGTGCATGCTTGGATTTTAATGTCTGATCCGATACTTCTCTTACTATTACTGGTGCTTCTTGCAATGTGGCTATGCCTTCAAATTTTTTAATGTTCAACATTGTGCAGTGCTTCAAATTCATTTTATAGCTAAATGCAAACCACTATTTCCTCGTCCTTCATTTATTTTTTCTTGTTATATTGCTTGATTATCTCAAATTACAGCTGACCACAACGATCCCATATTTTCCAAGTCCCAAATTACGTCCTGCAAAATCACTTGTCAACGGAAACAGTCTGGCTCCACAATTCAATGAGGCTTCAACAGTTAAAATTCAAACAGAACAAAGACTATACAAGAGCAAACAAACAGAGAAACTCCAAATATACTTCTTTCAATACATATGTATGTTTACAGAATCGGTTATGATGCTCATTAAGTTACTTATGATCATTGGTTAACTGGTTACCTTTTAGACTTTGTACACCATTTATAGTAAAGGTATCTTGTAATGGCCGAAGAAAATGCAAAATGTATACGAAATGCCTCATCTTATCCAACAATTATATGACATACATTCTGGAATACTTCCTTGAGAATAATTTGTTTAATGAATGCAGGGGCTTTTGTGTCCCTGTCTGCCGTGAGGATGGATAATCCTTCTGTTGTTGTTATTCGTGATACTGTGATATTGTGATATACACTTGTCCATGGGTGGCTATGGGTTTTCGAAAATACAGTCCACAATGATGAAGTGCTTGTCTTTCTCTCTCACAATTTGATCTCGACTCTTCAGAACTTTTTTTAGACAAATATGGCACATAGTTGTCTAGAATACCCTGTGTTGGACATTGTAGCAACAATTTTTGAAACTAGAAACAGGTCTTTGAAGAGGTTCACCTCCCACTCTTTTGAAGTTTTGGATGCTATCTCTCAGCTTTACCATTTTCGGGGGAGGGAAAAGTCTCTCAAAAAATGCTTTGGTTACTTCATCCCACGAAGTGATAGAAGCATTTGATAATTCAGCCAACAATCTAGTGGCTTTCCCATTAAGGATAATGGAAATAATATCAGCTGAATAGGTTCTTGCGAGATGTTCTTGAAGAACAGCCCACAAATATCCACAAAATGTCGGAGATGTACATGGGGGTCTTCATGAGCAAGGCCCCCAAAGATTGCAATTGTAACTTTGTTCCGGTTACATAGAACATAGATCTCCCATAACTAGGAGGTAACCCGATTGCTCCTGTGCTTTCAACGACATTCACATGCATGTCATTCATCTCTCCCATGTTATCAGTCTACCTATAGTGACTAGCATCGTCACTTCCATTTTTGCTCATGTTTCTACCCGCAAATGAGCAAAACAACAACACCAAATAAACAAAAATCTACTACAACTAAACAAGTTCACAAACTAACTTCACAAATTGAATTCTTCCCTACCACTCCCCGGTAGCGGCCATTTTTGATAACTATCACGATCGGAGACTACCCCTAGTCATAACACGGTACTTAGAATTACAAGTGACTCCAAGCTAACCCTTGATACTGGCATAGTCATGAGAAACTAACTATGAACATGTAAAAGGATGAATGAATGAGCAAAAGCATTATTATGGAATACTGGTTAAATATATTTTTGAACAAAGTTTTGTCTACAACAACTGTATTGAATTTATTCAAACCCAATCAATAGACAATAATCATTAAATGCTTGAGATGAAAGCTCTGTAGTGTTAGGCAAATGAACTTAATATAATTATCTGATTATGTTCGTAATCATATCATTTGTGTCAACAATTTTACAAATGTCAAAGTACAATATGACGATAGGCACACATGAGATTATCTAGAAGAAGGACCATGAATTATCTAAACAACCCACTAGGTGGATGAATAAGTCTACAAATATCCCCATGTATATGTTCCTAGAACGCAAGAGAATATCCCCATGTAAACGTTCCTCGAACGCAAAGGACTCAAATTTCAATTGTCGTTAGTGAAGGTCTCGCAATTAATTTGCCTTGATAACAAGTCGTACAAGAAAATTCACCATTTAAAAGAATCTTTAGGTTCTTTAATGGATGTCCATTTCTATAATTTGTCTCATCATTATAAGCTCAGGATGTCCCAAATGATCTGAGTATTAGAATTATTAAACTTATGATTTACTATATAATGTGCCTCAATTGCACTAATTTTTGTCCAATACAAGCCAGAAGATAAATCAAGAATTTTTTCTATAAGACATGTCTGCCTAGAGACATTCTTGGTGATACCACATCCATGATCAATGGTCGCGACCTTTTCCACACCTAGCATGGTGGGTTTACACCTCATTCACTTCAAAGAATGAATCTATATTTTTAGCATTTATCAAAAGTTCTCATTCTTCATGAATGAAACACAATCATGTAAGTATATCAAAATATGATAACTTAGTGCCTCATTCCACATTCGTGTGCATTATACATAGTATGCACTGCTACCACATTCATTTTAGGGAATGGAGCGATTTCAATGGAATAAATTTCATGACTAATTTTCATCAGAAGAACATTGTTTGCTTGAATAGTCAATATATCATCAATATAGTGCATTGATACTCAAATCCAATGTTTTACCCATATAAAGTCATCTTAGGCCATAAATTGATGGGACTTAAACCCAACATCTTGTCATCATGGTGCATCATGACTTGAACCTAATGTCTTACCCTCTTGGTGTGATTGGACATAAATTCATCGGCTTATCCTTTTGTGCGATAGAACTTGAATTCACCATTTTACACTTAATCGATGACATAAAACCAGTAGTGATTTATAGATCTCATCGTATAAATTTTAAACATAACACTTAAATGGTTGTATATTCTGAACATACAACTACTTTTAGTAATAATATCAATTAGCATGATTATCCGAGCAAAGTAAACAAAGCTGATAATTGAATAGGCCAATTTGAAGACTTAGCACATATTTTGATGTATTCAGTAGGTTGTATAATGAAGGTTGAAATTAACCATCCAGGATAGAAAATCAACATGTAAAACTTTTTCTAATATATCATATGCACGTGGATATATTTACTAGTTATGTTACTAACTGCACCTTCCAAGATGTCACACAAACAGGGACACAATACGTACCTTCGAATTTCCAGTAAGACAACACATGACATCTTCAATACTTTTCAAATTATTTTCTCAAGGTGGTAGAGTCTCCGAGTCTCCTGATGGTAACGTGTTATGAAACTATATGAAATATTGAGAAGAAAGTAGGGACAAGAGAGAAGGCTTATTATTTCTCTTAAGGGATATTTAGGGATTCATAGATCTGATTTACAATGAGGAGGACCCCTCTATTTATTGGGGAAAATTGACTTGGTCCCTAAGTTAGAATTCCTAAATTTTCTCTAACAGAAAGACATTCACTATATTTATACAGAAATAGGATTGTTTAGGGCTTTATAGGAGTTACGAAATCCATTTTTAAGGTTTTCTTAGTGGTGTAAGGAGATGAAAATTACCTTATTTAGAATTTTACCATGGCCAAAATGTAATTGCAGTACATTATTTAGTAAAATCATCATAACTCTCTACTCCGAACTCAGAATGATGCAAACTTGGGGGCGATGGAAAGAGAGCTTATAGAGATTTAATTTGATAGGTCATGGGCAATGTAACTCTTCATATTCTAAGAGCTATGATCGTTTGAAATTGATCAAAGTAAAATCTTATATAGAAACTCAACAGATAAGGAAATTTTCAAGTCAACTTTGTGTTAGAGGATTATTATCGCCTTAATTCATCTTCAAATTTCTTCCCACACTAAATAATTGACTTTTACACTTACGCATCAAGAATTATCTAGTACAACCCTGCAAACTTATGAAGAATGGTTTAGATCTTAGCTTAGAGATTTTTGGGGTGTTACAATAATGCTCAAATTACCCTAAAAATGATTAGAAGAGTAAGCAGCCGTTAGGAATAAAAATACCCAACAAAGAGTCGGGGTCAAATTCCACAAGGAGTGATTTAGTGATAAGATCACTTGGAAATTAAGAATGCAAACCGATTCATTGTAGTAATTAAAACAAGTGGGTTGATGATTTCACCAAATTTACAAAAAGAGTTTTGAGTATCAATTATCACAATTAAACTAGAAATAGGGATTTCACAAGTAAGAGACGATCTAAGGGTATGGGGATTTGTATTGATATCGAATAGGGGTATAGGTGTTTGCTCAATAATTCTAGAAAAACATGGATAAGTTAAGTAATCTTTAGAGACACAAACCTTAATTTGATCTCAAAGCATCATATCATAGAATTGTAAGATATTACAAAGCAATGCGCAGAGGAAATAGATTAGATCGGCATACCTCCAACCATTGTTAGCGATATAGTCGGAGTCATCGGCGTTTGTTTTCCAATCCGGTAATTCTTATTTTCTTCAAAGACCTTCTAAGCACTTAAAACCTCACTCTTAGATGGTATGGAGTATAAAGAAGTAATTTTCTTAGGGACCTTTGAACCAAATGACTTTATAACCATGCTTCCTTCAAGAACGGTTAAGAGGTTATTTGGTTCAAAGGTCCCTAAGCACATTACTTCTTTATACTCCATACCATCTAAGAGTGAGGTTTTGAGTGCTTAGTAGGTCTTTGAAGAAGAGAAGAATTACCGGATTGGAAAACAAATGCCGACGACTCCAACTATATCGCTAACAATGGCTGGAGGTATGTCGATCTAATCTATTTCCGCTACACAATTACTCTGTATCATAGAATCTCCTTTCGATTTCATCTATATGAATCTCAAATCAATCCATTACCTTACAGAAATCTCTCTTTCGAGAAGATTTGGTAACTAGAATTGAACCACAAGTTCTCTTTTGAGCAAACTATAGAAATCAAACCTAAAGTGCATGCATCAAGCTATTTACCCACTTCGATTGATCTCTTTTGAGTATAAATCGAAGATATAGACTAGGATTAAGTTTGAAACCTTAATCCATAAATTAATCTCATGCTAAATAACTTAAATCCATGGATGAAAAATTATAAAAAAGAGCAAGGCACAAGATCCACTAAATTAAATCAACACCCAATCCCATAATCACACCCCTAGATTTGGGGTTTTAGCCAAGCAACACAAAAAGGAAAGAAATTATACATATGATGTTATCAGCCATTAATGTTTTGATGATAAGCAATAATCCTCAACACTCACTCCAATTTCAACCCTCAATTTTCAATTACAAGAGTGTATGGAAACCCCAAAACTAAGTAAAAAGTCTATTTCTCAATATCCCAAAAAGATAAAGTAAAAAGTGTAATAGACTAATAATGAATTATGCAAAGATTTTCTCCTCTGATTTTTTATACATTTTCTCTCTCCTTTGGGCTTTTTATAGTTTCCGCAAAAATTAGTCCAACATTCCATGGAAATTCACTCAACAATGTTAGTTGGACTCGCTCTTGTGATTCGGTGGATCGTTATTTGCTCTCTAAATCGCCTTTCATTTGCCTAAGGCTTCAAGTGTTTGAACCTCAGTTGGCGAACTCGATTAAGTCAGCCTTTCACATTCGAAATTGCCAATTACCACCATGTTCACCCATTCATCTTTCAATTTAGTCTGGTGTCACCTTCGACGATGGAACTTCTGGTTTGCCCATTGAGTTCGGTGAACTGTCCTTCCCACTTTGGTTTGCCAACCTGCCTAGAATATGTTTTAACTTGCACACTATAAAATTGGGTGAGGTTTGGCCTATTGGGTGATCTTTCCTTTTGGTTAGATGACTACTAGTTGGGAAGTTATACTCCTTTCAATGTTTCAGGCCTCTTTTCCATGCATTCATCTTTGCATTGTCCTTTATCCTTCATAGATGCAAAACATAAAAAATATCATCAAAATAGAATATAAATAGACATTGACGACACTAATTGTTGAACTAAAAAGGCCTCAAATAAGTGAAAATCTACCACTCATCAATGATCATTTTTAATAATGAGAATACCTCATTTGGAAGCAACATTTCATAAAACATATTGATACTTCATCTAAAAGTATCCTTGCTTCATAGTTCATAATCATAAAATAGACATATGACATGTGTTCATATAAAATTCACTGAAAACATGTAATTTAGATCCAATTATGTGAAATAAGATCAAATATAGTAAACTTAGCCATAAACTATTAAACCCATGAGAAAACATGCAAAACCCTAGAATTTTGGATGAAACTGTAGAATAAAAATAGAGATATCTTGAGACTCAAAGGATGGAAAAGGATCAATTGATGAACTTCCCGCATACCTTGATGAAAAGTAGCCTCGCAATTGGAGAAGGAAGCTTGAAGCTTGAAGCTTGAAGAACCCTAGCTTTCACCTTGAGTCCTTGGAGAGATTTTAGAGAAGAAGAGTTAGGAGGTTTTTGGGGTTTCAAGGGAATGAGAGGGAAATGAGGATTTTTGAAGAGTAAAATCAGTTATAGGACTTAAAAATAGGCTATAAATGACATAGTTTAGGTGTTAAAAGGATAGGAAAAGACTCAAATAACCTTGAGTGATCGTGTCGAATAGATCCCACGGGACTACGTACAGCTCGTACAACAGGCTATATGCCATCCTTTTCATCGGTAGCCTCCATTACTTGAGACCAACTTTGTGAGTCAAAACCACAAGCCATAGTCTATGGCCCGTCAACCAACCTACGACCCATAGATCTCTTCCATAAAACCAAAGTCCCAAAAATCCTTTTAGTCAAACCCATTTTCCATGAGAAATAGGTTATGGTTTGTACTACCTTGTATGACTCGTAGACCTAACTATAGACTCAAAGTTTCACCTAGTCCAATCTCACCTATAAGAACCTTCTACGACATGTGCACTCTCTTAAGGACCTTCATGTTGGTCTGTAAACCCTTAGCAGAGCTTGTCAGTTTTCTAATTTCCAGAACCTTAACCATGACTGCCTACCTACTGACATTAGGATCTTATACAATATGTAGGTAGATGATAACGCTCAACTACACTTCTTCCGATTCAAAGTGTAGGCGGTCGCTAACAAGTATAAATCCAACGATGAGTTGGGGTTGATCCCATAGGGAGTGATATGATAAAGATTTCAATTATGAAGTAAAAATGTGTTCTAATCTTTTGTAGAGGAAAAGGAATGCGTAACACAAAATAAATCTCGAAGTTTCAATTATCAATATCAAATGGGGGAATTTAGTAACCAATTGTTTAACAAATAACAATTAACGCGAGAGTTAAATGATTAGAGTGAAGATCTTAGGAATGTGATCAGTCGAATGTTAATTTCACTTAATGGGTAATTACTAATTGCTTTAAGTTATTGAATTACAATGTGTAGCTAGGTTTTCAATAAGATAGCTATCTCTCAATCAGCTATCATGTTTCGAGTGAGTTCTCTTGAGCCTCAACAAGCTTAACAATACCAAACAACCCAATTCCTTAATTTACCCACTTTCTCAAGTTGCACAATAAAGACGCAATCAAACCAACTTTCTCAAGATGGATTTTAAAGATGAAATCAACACAACTATCAATCATTCTTCTACTCTAATACCTCTTTCTAAAGCAAGCATAGAGAGCTAAGCTAGAACCAAATTCGCAACATCAGTTCTTCAATTAAAACATGAACAAACAATTGAACACATGTCAAAACAACATCATATTCAACAATTAATAATACCCATAAGCTAATTAATGCATTTGACTACTTGATCACACCCCAAAGGTAAGGGGTTTTAACCAAACATAGAGAAAAGTAAGGATTCCTTACCAAATAGATTATCCATTCAAATTGTTAACGATCTGCAAATACTCGATGCCAAAATTAAAGCTAGAATCCTAAAATCTCAAAATCAAGATCCAAGTCTTCTCCCAGAATGTTTTACAATGTGAAAATGTAAAAAGTCTCAAAAGCTCAGGAATACACTGTCTTGGAACTCTTTTTATTCTTTTAAACAATGAATTTATACTTTCCTAAAAACTCTGCATGGAGACCACTCGGCGAAGTTAGGCGGATCGCCGACCCACTTGGCAATCCACTGATTTGCTCTTGATCTCGTCTTTTGGCTTGGCTTCTACATCCAATTGTTCTGGAACTTTTGCCAAGCTAGATCGTGGCCGCCGATCCATTCGGTGCATCGGTGAATCATCATTTGCCCACCAAGTTGGTTTGGTACATGGGATAATTCACTGGAACTTTTGACAAGCTAGAGGCTCACTCGGCAAGTCACCAAGTGACTTTGGCGAGCTCCAACTTCTCTTCTTCAACTTTTTCAACTTTTTCGCATTGTAATGTCCTTGCCTTTTTCTTAAGCCTTCATTGATGCATATCAACACATTACATTTGTTATGAGCACAAAATAGGCATTAAGGACACTAATTCATTGAATATAAGCCCTAAATGAGTCAAAAATTCCTGACTCATCAACACCCCTAACTTAAACTTTTGCTTGTCCTCAAGTAAACACAAGATCAATTAGGCCAACATGGTTGTCTACAAATAGTGCTCCTTGAGATTGAACATGAACACACACAAGGTTCAATTCATACATGAAATCTTAAATGTGCAATAAAAGTTTCATACTATGACTAGCCATCATCAAATAGAGTTCAAGCTCACAATGCTCACTTTAAATGCAAATCTATGCTTAACAACAGTATTCGAATGCCTTCACATTAAGAATGATTCTATGCTCTCACAAAGCCAATCAAGGAATATAATTTAGGAATCGAGATCAGCTATCACACTCCTAGTGAGAAAAACATGTACAACTTTACCCATAGGCTTGTTGTATTTTCCAACCAACACATCACTCAGCTCATGCAAGATAAGAAAAAAAAAAAAAGGTCTTTCAAGGCTTGAAATTGAGCTGAGGCTACGGGTATGATCATTTTGGCTTAATAACTTCTACCTTCATGAAGCATGGCACGAATTTCACTTCTTCTCCTTTTCTTTCATTCTTTTCATCTTCACAACTCATCCTTGGCATATTCAAAGCACACAAAATTTTTGGGATAGCTCATTGGATACCCTTTTTATTTCCACAACATTGCTCAATGGATAAAATTTTATCATTTCTTTTTCTCTTTTCACCTTTTTCACATCTTTTTCTTCAACACAAGTTTCCAAGTATGAGTTTCACAAAATTCTTGCTCGATTTCTTTCCCCATTATTACCACACCCCCAACTTAGGCTTTTTGGATATTCAAATAAAACAATGCTTCACGAAGGTTTTAGGTGTGGAGGACAAGGGCATTTGTGTTCATGTTTCATCCAAAGAAAAGGTTAGGCTCAAATGGTGTCAATCTAGGTCCACACACTAAAAAGGAGGTCACACAAAGGTATATCAATTAGGTTCACTCTCAAAAATTCATGCCTAAGATTATTTCCTTCATTCACCAAAGTTAGTCAATTAGACCAATGGGGCAAGTTCCAGGTGTCACCATGCACATCTTTCAAGTAAATCTCACCACATAAGTTATTCAACACAAATATCGATAATGACTCTACAAGTTAAGCTCGCGTGCAACGATCATTACAAGACTCACTTCGACAATCTAAATAGTCACAATGAGATGCAAAGAGCTCACACATGACTTATGCAACTCAAATTTGCCTCGTTGGACTTTCACAAACATATCGTTCATCAAGAGAACTATTCAAGTCATCAGTATTGATCGCAACCGACACTCGAATGTACAAGAGAACAACAATCACACATAAGCACGCAATCTAGAAGGAAACTAATGAAATAAATCCAACATTCATTCACATTCAAGCAATAAGGAAAAGATTGGACAAGAACAACAAAAGAATAAAAATATCCAAAATACAAAATAAAAACAAAATAAAACCAGAAGGCTAGGTATAAGAATACCCTCACCCTACCAAAACAACTACACAGTGTCCTTAATGTGCAATAAAAACTGAAATGTATCAATAGTAAAGGAAATGGTGGGAGATTAAAAATCCCCTCATCAGGCTAGGCCTAAGGTGAACTCTGCATATCTGAGGTAGCCTCAATCTAGGCATTAGTGCCAATCTCAACTCTAACTCTAGAGGTCTATGCAATTATCTCCTCTGTGGGTTGAGACCTGCTTGAGAAAATCATGGATGTGTTGCTCAGTGAGGTCTTCATAGCTGCCAATACCAAGCCATCCTCCATATCCTCCAGATCACCAAACAATGCCTCATCACAAGCTGCTAGCTCCTCCGCATATGTCTCAGGTGTCAGACTCTCCATCATCATTAGTTGTAACTACATTTTCGATCATAATAGCCGTAGGGATCTTAGGAAAAGCTGACATAACCACACTGGGTCCTCGAGAATATCAACATTTCCCGTAACATTGAGATATTAGTGGACTTCAGCCCATCCATATCGTATCATAAATTGATAATATCAGTCTTCAAGGCTGGTACATCTGCAAAACCATGATCTGACGTCTTGCATACCTCAACCCGAGTAGTAAGAGCATTCAATGCTACCCCATGGGCCATGATCATCTCTCTTTGTGCTCTGAACTCCTTCGAAATAGGAGCTAATGTCGTCGTTATCACTCGATCGATCATAGAAGGCACAGTTGCCTCAACCCTCACGGCCCTCACATAAGCTGAATAGGCAAGGTTGCCCATTTTATAGATCATGGTCTACACCAAGGGGGGTCTAGAAGCAGTAGTAGGGGTAGGTACAGTAGAGGTGAAAGAGCTAGGTATATATGTCGGCTCAACTATCGGTGTAGATTGAGTAGCATCGAAATCATTGCCTCAACATCGACCACCGGTGAAGTTTCCACCGGAGCCTTTTTTATCCTTTCCACTACATCCTTTGTGTACTCAGCCTCAATCCTTCAAACGTCAGTCGACGATGCCATACTTACCTTAGTATTTGTCTTCGCCACAAATAGAACACCCGCTCGCTGACACAGATCACTTATTAATACTAAAATTGGAAATGAGGTTTGATTTTGTTTTGCCCTCATCACCATCTCCTGAGAAATTATTGCCCCAAGATTAAACTGCTGCCGATTGATAATACACCCCAGTAGTGTAGCCTTCGGATGCTAAATTATTGATTCATTCTGTGAAGGCATCAAGGTTATGGAGATGAACCCAAACCAATAACGAGCAACCACATTTAAGTCTTTCTTCTCAATCACGAATGCCATCTCTATCTAGGGAGGAGTAGCATCACACAGCAACAGGGAAACCCACCCATTCAAATCTTCCAGAGTCTTGGTATTTACCATGTTAGCCAAAGAATGGATGGTGTGTGTAGTGTAGTCTAATAAATCATTAATATCAGTTTCGCTGCACTGTACCTTTTTGTCCTGCACCTCTACATAATTAATTGGTGTCATCAACCAAGCTTTTATCTCCCCTTACGAGATGAACCTTGCATAACTCTCATAAAACTCCCAAGCCCAGGAAGGAACATATGGGTTTCGGGGCTTGCTGAGTAGTTGGAACTTGTGGAAGCGAAGTATCTCCCACACACCAGGATACATGTCCACAACACCATCATTGGATAAATGTTTTTCCTCTAGAATAGTTGATGAGTCCGAGCATTTAGACTTGTTTAGGGCTTTGTTTTGATAGTATAAGTGTCCTCAAATGCCTATTTTATGCTCTAAACTGATGTTAAAGTGTTGATTTGCAGCATTACATACTAAGGAGCTAGGTAAGGACACTACCAGACAAAAAGGAACTAAAAAACTGATGAAGTGAAGAAAAGTGATCCTGGTGATCACCAAGACCACTTGGCACAACGCTAAGTGGCTCTTTAGCTCGCCCAAAGTTCCAACATGCTTTGTCTAGGAAAATACCAAGTTGGTGATAGAAATGGGCAGTCGGCGAATTACCGATCAATTTCGTGACAACAAGTTGGATCGCCTATAGTTACAGGACCTGGGATGCTGAGGACCAATGCAAAATGGCGATGGAAGAGAGAAAAGGGTGCATCGCCGAACCACTTGGCATGACGCGACTTATATCGCGAAATTGACTTTCAGGCCAAAAAGTGGGCAACTATAAATTGAAATTTAAAAGGAATTTTGAGGAGTTTAGTTCTTTTTATCTTATTTTTCCATAGAGTTCTAATTCCCAAAGTTTTACTTTAGCATTTTTCTCTTAATTTTGGGGTTTCCATTGGAAACTTGGAGGATTTCTAAGTGGGTTTTTGAACTTAAGCAATTTGGACCATTGTAAAGACTTGGGAACTTTACCCAGATCATGCCCAATGTATTTGGTAATCGTTTCTCTATTTTTATGATGTCTATCTATAACCCCAATTCTTGGGGTTTGAGCATGTGATTATGGGTTGAATTAGCTTATGGGTATTGTTAATTACTGATTTAAATGCTTAATGGAAGTGGGTTTAATTGATAGTTGTGTTCTAATCTAAGAATTGTAGTTGCAAATGCAATTCGACCTTAGAATTTTGGGCTTGCTAGAAAAAGAGGTTTTAGAATCAAATATTTCAATTGATGATTGTACTTATTGGGTTGATATGGGTTTAGCTCAAAAGATTAAATCATAATCTCAATTCTACCTATTTAGCTCGAAAGAGTGAATAAATTAAGGTGTGTGTTGTTCTTATTTGCTAAGCTTGTTGATGTTCGAAAGAAATCACTTGAATCGTGATAGTTATTCGAGAGAAAACTATCTCACTTATAGTCTAGCCTATCCACTGATATTTAGCTATTTATTAGAAATTTCAATTACCCATATAGTGAAATTTTCCTATAATCGATCACATCCCTAGAATTCCTCTCTATATTGTTATTTTCTCCTATTTTGCCTATGTTGTAGCTGATAATTGACAATCCAAACTCCCCATATAACATTCATTGTCATCCCCTTAGACTTGTTTACATGTCTTTTCGATAAACTCTATTCCTACAATCGAATAGACCACTTTATAACTTTATAACTGAATTTTTGACACGTACTACTCCATGTGGTTCGACCTCAACTCTTCGTTAGGTTTTATACTAGTTAACGATCATTTACACCTAGAATTCGATGAGATGTACTTGAAAATTTAATCAATAGTCTGGAACTCGGTTGCTTTTAGGCAATTGATTGACCGCGGTGAATGTGGTGGGGCCGGAGGCACTTGAGGTGCCTGAGCTGCTGTAGGTGTTGGAGGTGCTGGAATTTAGGCCAATGGATCACGAACTGCTTTAGAACGCAGTTTTGACCACCTTCGCTTTAGCAACCCTCCCTCAGTTGTCGGTGTGTGAATAGGGGTCATGAAACCCGCAACTTCCTCCCTCACAAACTCAGAGAAGGTGAGATGAGTGTAGTCAATGCTCATGTTGTCCGATGAACTTGAACTTGAGCTGGAACTTTCTATCACCTGCTTCTTCCCTTTACCCTTCACATTCTTCTGAGGAGGTTTAGATCGGGTAATATGGGGAGGTGTGATCTTCACTGTAATTACGACTCTTTTTGCCTTCTTCCGGGGTGTTGGACCTCTTACCAAAAGCTTTGGTCGAGCCATATCTGTAGAAAAAGACACAAACAAAAACACATGCGGTTGCAAAGGGTTAGCAAAATATCATTTCCAAAAATATGCAGGAAAAACTTGCCAAAACCATTTGGCGAGCAATAGAGGGCTCGCCGAGAGTTATAGAAGAAAATGACAATAATTTAGCACAAAAAGGGCAATACCAAAACCCATTCGGTGAGACACCGAGTTCACTCGGCGATCAAAGGGTGTTTCACCGAATGTTACAGAAATAAACAGCCAAAATGTAAGACAGAAAGGCAAGACAAAATCCATTTGATGAGTCGTCGAGTCTACTCGCGAGCACAAGCATATTGCTGAAAGTTATAGATTAATTAACCCACATTGCAGGTCAAAAAGTGATAAGGAGGGTCAATTGGAAAATCACCGAGTCACTCGGTGAGCTCGATTCAGCTCGCCAAATGTTCCAACTTTCAATTAACACCGAACACCCTCCTACAATCAATCTCAAGTGCCATTCAACATAATTCAAGCCTACCCACAATGCTTATCTATCCCGGGGTACTCAGACTTTCTCCAATTTATCTAGATTCGACCAAACAACAACTTTTCCCTTAAGAACGACATCACCCAATCCATCATTGGGCAAATTCGAGTTGTTTGGTGGAATTTGGGTTACTCAGACTTCACCCACACAAAACCCAATATGTAAACCCACAATTTAAGAAATTTTAAAGTAAAATCACAAGTAATTTAGGCTAAACAAGATATTGGGCATGATTGATTTCAATTAAGATTTCAACGAGCGATTAAGCACACAATCAAGACAAATAATAGATTTATGAACTACCAAAACACATGTTGAACACAAATTACGCAATTTAATCAAATTCAGAAAACCAACCTCAAATATAGACATAGGAACACTAAGGCAAAGAGAAAAGGATTGGTAACACTTCAGATTCTGACCATACGAGGACACCCATAAAAATCGGAGTTAAAAACTATGATCTAAAAATTGATTGTGAGAGTGCAAGAGTCAAACAATTCAAAATAAGGAGAGGATTTAAAATTTAAAATGGTTGAAAGGCCTTTGACCCTTCAGTTCACACCTCGATCAGCGAGGTTGATTAACGTCGCCGATCCACTCGGCTATGCGCTAATTGGACTTTAGTTTACCAAATTTAATAGAAACTCGGTCCTTCAATTGGTCTAAAGGGCCATCTATATCGGGCTCACCCAGTGGACATAAGCTTGCCCAATTGCCTTTTTTTCAAAAATTCAAATCTCAACCAGTACATCTAACAAACATTATTCAAATGACAAAAAGTAAACCTTGGGTTGCCTTCCAAGAAGTGCCTTATTTAACTTTGTGGCACGACGTAGCCATGTGATCATGCATCATTCTTCAAGTTGACTAATGTATCACTAGGAAGACCCCCTTTCGGTCTTAGATTTAGGTGAGCTGAGATTTGACCGATTTGAGTCTCAAGGTGCTCTATGGACATAGAGTGCGAGGTCACTATTTGATTTAGAGAAGAGACATCGTCTTTCATCTCCTTGAGTACCTTGTCTGAACCTTCCACCTTGTTCAAGATATAGGCAAGCATATCCTCGGTCAGAAATCTTTTGGGATCAGCCCTTCATTCCTTCAGCTTTGGACATTCATAAGGAGGCACATAACGATCTTTGTCACCATCTCTATCTCTCCAATTCGCACCACGGTCAAGTCATTCTCAATCTCGATCTCTTCCATCATCCCGATCTCTATCCAACCTTGATTCCCACCGACCTTGAATAGCTCGGATGAGAACCCCCTGCTTGGCTTCACAAGAATTGTACTTCTCTGTTGTACATGGCCTCAAATTGCACATCATCAAGACTCATACCACTATTTCCACCAACCACATTCACTGTCTTGTAACCATTTCCCATGACATACTTTGTCAATAGGTCCATTTGGGTCATTATCTTGACCATGTTTTCATCTCGTTCTTGGCTCTTTTCTAATTGTTCCTTTGTCAACCCAAGATTCAAATGAGACACCTGATCTTCCCTTGTTTACCATGCACGATTAATTTTGGTCATCTAATCAAGCAAGGCCGACGCTATGTTAAATGGTTGTCTCATGATTCCACCATGAATAAGTTGGTTAGCGACACCCTTATTGACGGTGTCAAGACTCTGATAAAAATATTGCAATAACACTTTGTCTGACAACCCATGAGTCGGATATTAGAGAACTAAATTTTGGAACCACAACCATGTTTCATGGATGGGCTCACTATCAATCCGCTTTAAGTTCTGAATATTATCTCTCAACTTAACCATCTTCGAGGGAGGGAAAATCTCTCACAAAACAGTTTTGTGAGCTCCTCCCACGAAGTGATAGATTCCCTTGGTAGTTCGGTCAACCACTTCATTGCCTCCCCCATTAAAGAAAAGGGAAACAAATGAAGTTGAGCTGACTCTTGAGTGATATTCTTGAAGGAAAATGGTCCACACACATCCACAAAGTTGCAGATGTGGTCGTGAGGGTCCTCATGAGCAAGTCCCCCAAAGAGACCTTTCATTTGCAATAGTTGCAACATAGTGTTGGTCACATGAAACACTACATTGCCCATAGTTGGAGGCAATCGAATAGCACTTGCACTTCCCAACTGATCCTCATTGACATCATGTAAGTTTCCAATGTCATAATTGTTCCAAAATTGGCATGCATTGCTCTTGTTCGCACTCATTTCTTCACCTGTTTAGAGAAATCAACAAAGAAACACACATAAGAAAATTATACTACAACAAAATTACTTCACAAAACACTTCGACAAAAGAATCTAAAGACCACTCCCCGATAGCAACACCATATTTGATAACTCTCAACTACACTTCTTCAGATTCAAAGTGTAGGTGGTCGCTAACAAGTATAAACCCAATGATGAATTGGGGTCGATCCCACAGGGAGTGATAAGGTAAATAATTCAATTATGAAGTAAAAATGTGTTATAATCTTTTGTAGAGGTAAAGGAATGCGTAACATAAAATAAATCTCGAAGTTTCTATTATCGATATCAAATGGGGGAATTTAGTAACCAATTGTTTAACAAATAATAATTAACGCGAGAGTTGAACGATTAGAGAGAAGACCTTAGGAATGTTATCAGTCGAATGCTAGTTTCACTTAATGGGTAATTACTAATTACTTTGAGTTGTTGAATTGCATTGGGTTGGCTAGGTTTTGAATATGATAGCTATCTCTCGAACAACTATCATGGTTCAAGTGAGTTCTCTCGAACCTCATTAAGCTTAACAATACGAAAAAACCCAATTCCTTAATTTACCCCCTTCTTAAGCTGCGTAGCAAAGACCCAATCAAACCGATTTTCTCAAAATGGATTTTAAAGAAGAAATCAATACAACTATCAATCATTCATTCTACTATAATACCTCTTTCTCAAGCAAGTATAGAGAACTAAGCTAGAACCGAATTCGCAACTTCAGTTCATCAATTAAAACATGAACAAACAATAAAACCATGTCAAAACAACATTTAATTCAGTAATTAATAATACCCATAAGCTAATTAATGCATTCAACTAAGTGATCACACCCCTAAGATAAGGGGTTTTAGCCAAACATAGCGGAAAGTATGAAATCATTACCAAATAGATTATCCATCCAAATTGTTAATGATTTGCAAATATCCAATGCCAAAATTAAAGCTAGAATCATAAAATCTCAAATTCGAGATCCAAATCTTCTCCTAGAATGTGTAATAATGTGAAAATGTAAACACTCTCAAAAGCTCAAGAATACACTGTTTGGGAACTCTTTTTCTTCTTTCAAAAAATGAATTTATACTTTCTCAAAAACTCAGGACGGAGATCACTCAGAAAAATTAGTTGGGATGCCTGACCCACTCGGCGATCCGCTGAGTTACTCTTCTTCTCGCCTTTTGGCTTGGCTCCGTCATCCAATTGTTTTGGAACTTTTGGCAAGCTTGATCATGGTTGCTGATCCATTCGGCGCGTCGCCAGATCATCATTTTCTCGCCAAGTTGGTTTGGTACATGGGCTACTTTGTTGGAACTTTTGGCGAGCTAGAGGCTCACTCGGTGAGTCGCCGAGTGACTTTTGCATGCTCCAGCTTCTCTTCTTTAGCTTTTCCAACTTTTTTGCATTATAATGTTCTTGCCTTGTTTTTAAGCCTTCATTGCTGCATATCAACACATAAACATCAGTTATGAGCACAAAATAGGCATTGAGGACACTAATTCATTAAATAATAAGCCCTAAATGAGTCAAAATTCCTGAATCATTAGTAGGTCCGTAAAACCTAGCACCAACAACAATTTCTGAGGTGTTATACTAAAACTTGGTCTTTTCCCGTAAGAAAGTTACCTCTTAATCTATCATAGGGAACACCAATATGGTCGACACGAAAAAACTTAACTAATTATAAAGAAAGAATTGTGGTATAAAGAAAACCCATGGAGTTTATTGAACTAACTACTATTTACAAAGGTAAATTTAATTTAGCTCATGCGCCATAAAGTCATTGAGAGAACAAGGTCTTATTTATAATAAACTAAATGCAAATTCCAAGCATGCATAGGTAGTAAAACAAAAGAAAAATGTAAGACCAACCTAACTAATTATCAAGCAAAACAACATTTAGATAAATAACAATAAAAAATGGTTATCACCCAAAATGTTGTCATCATTGTTATAAATATTCACAAAAACCAGCCCCCAAACATAAGCAAGGCATTGTCCTTAGTTCTATATAGACCAAAAATAAGTAAAGTCAGAAAACTATTTGAGTCACTTGCGCCTCGCCTGGCGCACTAGATCCAGCTCCATCATGGCGTTAGTGAGCAATAAATCGAGACCCTTGCATTGCTAGTTGCATTCTCTCCTCCTCATGTGAATCTACCTCAACTTCTTCAACCTCATTCAATTTGTCTCCCATTTGTTTAAATATACTGTCAATAAGATCTTGCTTTGGGTGACGAACAGTTGGAGTTTCTTCCAATAAAGGCATTTCTCCATATCGCTTAGTTGCTTCCTCCTTCATCTTGCGCATATCATTTTTAAGGGTGGTGATTTCCTCTTTCATTATGTCAATACGTTTACACAAGATATCAACTTTCTTATTAAGCCCTTTCAACATTTTTTCTATAGTTTGAAGCATCTTAGCAGGGAGGTTCTCGACCAATTTGATCAGTTGGTTTTCGTTGGAGTACATGGTTCATTTCAATTTTTCATACTCACTTTTGCTGAAGTTACTGGAAGGAGGTTGAGGTTGTGACCATTCATCTTCCTCTTGAGGAGTCAGGTCTTCTTCATCATGAATGGGATTGCTTGAGGAAAGTGTTTCTTCAAATGTCCCAAAGGCTTGCATGCTTCTCTTTTTTACCTAAGGATCCTCAACATCTCACTTCCGACTAAGTTCAATCATGACAACCACCTTTGTCATCACATCGGAAGGAAAATAAGGAACATTGGCAGCTACACACAATTTTCTCACCAATACAGGGAAAGGCATGGAGAGGTTATTTTGGCGAGCTTTATTTCTCATTTGCATAGCCACCACTTCGCCATAATTAACATGGATTCCAAACATTGAGCACTTGATAAGGATGTCCTCCTCATGAGTAACCCTCTTGTCATTCTTTGAGGGTTTGATTCAAGTACGAAAAAATCCAACCACATATTTGTTTCAAAATTCAAATCCTAGTAGCTAATGTCTCAACTCAATGAGGCATAGGTTCGAAAACTTATAGCTATGATTCCAGCTACCCACTGCATTTGGTTATGTTTGGTGGCCACTTTCCTTGTAAACTCTGCTCCATCCCTGATTGGTTTGCTCTAAAACAGAGAATTTATAGCAGCTAGTCACATCAATATGTATTCCACTAACGATGACAGATGGCAGGTTGGGTTATATTTCCACCGAACCTGATGGATCATTGCATCTTCCCTTGCTTGATGTAAGACAGAAAATTTAGTGAATAATTCTTTAAAGTAAACCCCTTGCACACCTCCAAGGGGTAGTCAATCTCTCATGGTAAACTGGTGATCTATGTTTGGGAACTCACTTCCCAGACCCAATAAATTAAATCCTTTTTCCTCAATAATGGAACATGTATCCTTGAACATTGTATAGTATCCTTATATTCCCTAGACACAAAATTTAAGTTGTGCCTCATTGAATGGAATTGCAGGTGCTTTTCATGTGGTCTTTATGATGATGTATATCTCCCCCTTGGAACATTTCGCCTCGAATGAGATTCAGCTAGCATGAATAAAGTAGGGAAAGAGATTGAACAACCCAACATGAATGCAAAATCACATCAAAACGCATAAAATCAAGAAGTAATCAACCCCAAACTAAAATATGAATTTTAAAACATATTTCATGAACATGCATGCATATGAAAAAATGGGAATAGCTAAAATGCATAAATTTAAAAGAGTAAACATGAGGAACTACTACCTCAAACTAAAACTGAAGCGGAAGGAAAAAGATGAGGATACTTGGACATCATATTAGCTTCATCCACCCAAGTAGAACTCTTAACTAATTGATTCCTCCGAAGAACTTTCACGGAAGCAACTTCTTAATTTCTCAACTTCTAGACTTGACAATCCAAAATCTCAATCGAAAACTCTCAAAAAGTAAAACGTTCCTGAACATCACTCTCCAAAGACACGACCTAAGTAGGATCACCAATACACTTCTTCAACAATGAAACATGAAACACCGGATGCACTGATGCCAATGCAGAAGGCAAATCCAACTCAAAGGCTAACTTACCGAAATGCCTCAAATTTTATTATGGTCTTCCATAACGGGGACTAATATTCCTTTTCTTTCAAAATCTCATCAAATCCTTCATAGGGATATTTTCAAGTAAACTCAATCATCCAAATCAAATTCAAGTTCTCCTCTTCTAACATCTGCATAAGGTGTTTATCGACTTTGAGTTATTTACAAACTCTCTCTAATAAGTTGAACCTTTTTCATTACCTCATGAACTAACTCATGCCCTTTCAATGTGATCTCTCCAACTTCAAACCAACTAACAAGAGGTCCGCACCTCCTTCCATAAATTGCCTTAAATAGAGTCTTTTGGCTACTTGAGTGATAACTATTATTATAAGCAAACTTAATAAAATTGAAATGGTCATCCCAATTACCCTTGAAGTCAATCACACAAGCTCTCAATATATCTTCCAAAGTGTGAGTGGTATGCTCGGCTTGACCATCTTTCTAAAGATGAAAGGTTGCACTAAGCTTCACTTGAGTACAAAGACCTTTTTGAAACAACTTCCAAGACTGAGAAGTAAATTGAGCACTTCTGTCAGAAATAATGGATAAAGGCACTCCATGAAACTGCACCATTTCCTGAATATAATGCCTAGCATAGTCTTCAGCTAAAAATGAGGTCTTCACAGAAGAAAATGAACTGACTTAGTCATTCAGTCAACAACAACCCAAATAGAATCATATTGTCAATGAGTACGAGGTAAACCCTTAATAAAGTCTATATTCAAATCCTACCTCTTCTAAGTAAGGATGTTAATGTCTTGAGCCAAACATCACAGTTTCTGATGATCAACATTCACTTGTTGACAATTTGGACACCTAGACACGAACTCTAAAATTTCTTTATTCATCACATTCCAACAATAGGGTTCTGCAAGTCATGGTATGTCTTAGTTTCTATCGGGTGAATTGAATATCAAGAACAATAAGCTTTCAATAAAAGTTAATGTCTCAACTCATTAACATTAAAAACACATAATCGTCCTTAGTAGCAAAGCACTACATCTTCCCCCTTCGGACAAAGCCTCAATGGCTTTTCCAGAAACCACTTTCTTCAACTCAACCATAGTCGGATCAAGATCTTCCGTAGCTTCCACATGCGTAGTAAGAGACAATTTTGAGCCGTTCTAAACAATGATACCACCATCCTCAGAGTCAACCAAACGAACACCCAATAAAGCTATTCTATGAACACAAAGAAATAACTCTTTCTTACCATCCTCAATATGAGAAATACTAATCATCGACAGTTGGCTAAGAGCATCGGCAACCATATTTTCCTTAGCCGGATGATAAATAAAACTCTTATAATAGTCTTTCAACAACTCAAGCCACCTTTGTTGACAAATATTCAAATTCTTTTGCTTAAGCGCATACTGCAAACTATTATAATCGGATAACACATCCATGAACACCATAAATATAATGTCTCCAAATCTTCAAAGCAAAAATCACCACTGCTAACTCCAAATCATGAGTCAGATAATTATTTTCATGCACCTTCAATTGACTCTAAGATAAAAAAAATTACCTTACCATGTTGCATCAATACACAACCCAGACCAATCCGTAAAGTGTCACAATAAACTATGAACCCATCAAATACTTCTTGTAATGTCAAAATTGGAGATGAAGTAAGTCTATCCTTCAGCTCTTAGAAAATTCTATCATAAGATTCTATACATTGAAATTTCACCTCTTTTGAGTCAACAAAGTCAAAGGTGAAGCAATAGACAAAAATCCTTCCATTAACATTTTATAGTAACCGGTGAAACCCAAGAAACTCTGAGGGAAAGGTGTCTAGGCCACTTGGTAACTTCCTCAGACTTCCTAAGATCGGCCTTAATACCTTCACCAGAAATAATATGGCCAAGGAAAGCAACGGACCTCAACCAAAACTCACATTCGTTAAACTTAGCAAACAATTGACAATCCTTGAGGATTTGCAAAACTATCTTTAGTGATCAACATGTTCATCCTCACTTCGAAATTAAATCCAAATATCATCAATAAACACGAACACGAAAATATCAAGATATTGCTTGATTCATAAGATTCATGAAAGTCTTCGGGGTATTTGTCTAACCAAAAGACATTAGTAGTCATAGTGACCATACCAAGTTCTAAAAACCATCTTTGGAATGTCACACTCCTTTACCCTGAACTGATGATACGCCAATCAGAGATAAATCAAATAAGAAACTAGCACCATGAAGTCAATCCATCCCAAGAATAACATCAAAAAATATCATGTCTAACTCCACTAGGTCAATAGGTGTGACTTTATGAGAAACTCAAACTAGGAAATTTTTATGAACCTATCTAGCAACAATGGAATCACCAATTGAAGTAGAGATTGAAAAAGGTTCTGAAAGGATTTCGAGACTGACATCAAACTACAAAACAACAAAAGGAGTCTCAAAAGAAAATGTATCACCTAGATCAAGAAGTGCTTAAACATCTAACTGAAAGACTCGTAACATACCATTCATGTAACACCTCAGATTTCAAAACGAAGAAAATCCTAGTTTTCAGAAAATCTAGTGCCAGTACCAATGGAACCACCCACGGACAAGGTTGGGTTCCTTCGCTAAGGCCCAAATATTTATAGTCTCTGATCCCACCCACAATCGACCAGTATAGTCCGTGGTTGGACCTACGGACCGTAGGTGAGGGTTAGCTGCCAGTTAGAGGGAAATTGAAGTTGGTCAACTTCAAACAGTCATAACTCTTAGCACAAAAGAAATTAGGTGGCCCATGACCTATCAAATGAAAGATAATTGAATCCTCTTTCCAACGCCACCAAGTTTGCTAAAATCCCATCTCCGAGTAATAAGTTATGCTCGTTTTAGTGAAGCCCTATCGAGCAGACTAAACCGATGACCCCTACCTACGGTTTGTAGGTCAATCCACGGACCGTAGGTCCTTTCATGGGTTGCCTTTATTAGAATTAAGTCAAGGTCATTTTGGTCTGTCCCCTATGTGTTGGGAACTTAAACTATGTTGTTTAACCCCTAAACTACATTGTTTTACTTAGTTTAAGCCTAGTAACTAACAAAAGAGGAGAAAAGAGGTGACCCAAACCCTTCCAAGAACGCAGAAGGTTTTCTTCAGTTGCAGCGCTGAAATTGAAGTATTTCTCTTTAGATTTCGTCACCAGGTATGTGGGATTTCGCTAGTGGATTCCTTTCTTCCACTAGGTCCCTAGAATTCAGTCAAATTCTTGATTCCCTATATATTGTTTGGACCTAGGGTTTCTAGAACTTTAGATAATTGTTGGGATTTAGCTGTTATAGTGTTCTTAATCAGATTATCATATTTTTGTGGAATCATTACTTAGTTTCTTGCATGAAACTCAGAACCCTAGTTGTGTAGATTCTCATAGGTCATGAATTACACTTGCTAGGTCAATTAAACAGATATACATGCCTCAGATTTCAAGTGATTCATTATCAGTACTTAAACGTTGCATTCTTTGTTAGCATGTCAGAATATTGAGCTATCCAGTATATTTTAGTTATGTTATATTGTACACATTTCTAGTTGGGAGTAGGCTTAATACCGAGTTGGACTAGGGTTTAGCGTACCCATCTATTCCAAGAACTACGTGCCCCCGTAGAAGTATAAGTCCCCTCTCTTGGGCATCAGCTATAGTGATCATGCCAGTCATGCCTTTATACCCCTGGCAAGGTATATTAGGTCTTCTTGATGGAGCGTATACATCGGACTCCACGTTTAGCTCACGTGGTTTTATGTCGGTTATTAGTAGCTGTCACAGTCAGACTTTAATACATTTGATCGGGTTTTCAGTTTATGCTTCAGTATTCAGTCAGCATGTCATATTCATGATTTAGTACTTGTTCATTGCATTAGTTTAGCATTTCAGTATATTGCAGTATTTACATTCATATTCAGTTATATTATTACTCAGTCACGCTTGGTTTAGTTATATATTTGTTCCGTTATATTCTATATCCTATATGCTCAGTACATTCCAAGTACTGACGCATACTCTGCGCTACATCCTTTCATGATGTAGGTTCAGGTACTCAACATCTAGATCATGCATAGATCGGTTCCCAATCCATATTCAGCAGCTTCAGTGGTGAGCCCTCATATTTCAAGGACAACAAACATGCGTTTCATTTTAAGTCTTTTACTTAGCTTTCAGTCCTGCTAGAGTTATCTGGGGGCATGTCCCAGCAACTTTAGTCAGTCAGAGGCTTGTCCAGACATAGTGCTAGAATTAACTTTAGCATTTGAGTGATTGTTCAATATTACTAAATTCATTGTATTTTATATACATCAGATCAGTATTTGGTATTCCCCATCTTTCAATTAATTATTCTTTTAAGCTTCACATAGTATATCTTTATTCATTTTGTCTTTCAGTATGCTTATGATATGCCAGACATAGGGTTAGCTTGGGGTCACTCGTGATCCTAAGTCTTGTGCTACATCAAGGGGGTGGCCTTGGGGCATGACAAACTTGGTATTAGAGCATTAGGTTTAAGAGTCCTAGGATGTCTGAAAGCCGCACTAATTAGAGTCTCTTTCATGGGTGTGAAGTGAACCACATCTAATGAGAGGGAGCCGACAAAGTGTTTTAAGAAAATTTTCACTTTTCTTGCTATTCTTATCATGCGTGAGTATGAGCTCTATTCAATCTCCTTCTAACTCCTACTCTTCGCATTTCAAAAAATGCCTCTTAGAAGAGTTAACACAAGGAATCAAGCAGTAGCTCTAGAAAACCCATTGAATAAGCAAGTCATGCATGTCCAGCTCAGAGATGCTTTCCAAGTACCAACTCTAGCCATGATTACCAGGTAAATCAGTAGGTTGTGGCCCCTGCTCTGCCACATACTAACACTGCTATAGTAAGAATCCAAGACTTTACTCAGATAAACCCTACAAAGTATCATGGATCTAAGTCAGAATAAGATCCACAAGAATATCTCGAAGACATCTAAAAGGTAACAAACATTATGGGCATCACTAAGTCGAGAGTGCAGATTTGGCCGCCTATTAGTTGAAGGGAGTGGCCTACACTTGGTACCAACAGTGGAAGGAATCTTCTAGTATTAGTGCATGTCCAAAAACTCTTGTAAAAACCTTGTCAGTCTTTACTCTAGTTGGTGACCCAGTTATATCTAGACAGGTATACAAAAATTGCCATGTCACAGTCTCTTAGAAAGTCAACTCAGCAGATCTTGTAGAGTTAGAAATGGTAGATTTTGATATCATTCTAGGCATGGGTTGGTTACATTCCTTTTATGCCTCAGTCGATTGTAGAACTAGGATCGTTCGGTTTCAGTTTCCAAATGAGCTAGTCTTAGAGGTGAAGGGTAGTAGCTCAGTGCCTGTAGGTCGATTTATTTCTTACCTTAAGGCCAGAAAAATGATTTCCAAAGGGTATGTCTATCATCTTGTTCGGGTTAAGGATTCAAACTCTGAAACCACAACTCTGGAGTAAGTCCCAGTAGTAAATGAGTTTCTAGAAGTGTTTCCAGAAGATCTTTCCGGAGTTCCTCCCGAAAGAGAAATCGACTTCAAAATAAATATGCTTGCAGATACCCAACCTATTTTGATTCCTCCTTACAGAATGGCTCCATCTGAGCTTAAGTAATTAAAAGAACAATTGAAAGACCTTCTAGATAAGGGCTTCATCAGACCTAGTATCTCTCCATGTGGTGCTCCAGTATTGTTCGTGAAAAAGAAAGATGGTTCTCTCAAGATGTGCATTGACTATCGTCAGTTTAACAAGGTCACAATCAAGAATAAGTATCCCGTTCCCAGGATTGATGACTTATTTGTCCAACTTTAGGGTGCTAGTTGCTTTTCTGAGATAGATCTCAGATCCGGCTATCATCAACTTAGAGTAAGAGATAGTGACATTTTAAATACAGCATTTAGAACTCGATATGGTCATTATGAATTCGTAGTTATGTCATTTGGACTAACCAATGATCCAGCAGCTTTCATGGACTTAGTTAACATGGTGTTCAAATAGTATTTGGATTTGTTCGTTATTGTCTTTATAGATGATATCCTCATTTATTCTCGCAATGAGGAGGAGCATGAGACTTATCTAAGATTTGTTCTGCAAACTCAAAGATCACCAGTTATTCGCTAAGTTCGGCAAGTGTGAATTGTGGTAATAGTCCATTGCTTTCTGTAGTCATGTGGTACCCAACGAAGAAATCTAAGTGGATTCTCAGAAAATAGAGGAAGTAAAACAATGGCCCAGACCTACCTCTCCAATAGATATCAGAAGTTTCTTGGGTTTGGCTGGCTATTACAGGAGATTTGTTGAAGGATTCTCATTCATAGCTTTCCCATTGACTAAGTTGACTCAGAAAAAGGTTAAGTTTCAGTGGTCAAATGAGTGTGAGAAAAGCTTTGCAGAATTATAGACTAGGTTGACTACAGCTCCTGTCTTGACTTTGCCAGATGGCTCAAATGGTTGTGTGATTTATTATGATGCATCCAGGGTTGGCCTAGGTTGTGTGTTGATGCAGCGAGGTAAGGTCATAGTTTATGCTTCTAGATAGCTTAAGGTACATGAGAAGAACTACCCGACTCATGACCTCGAGCTTGCAGTCATAGTATTTTCCCTAAAGATTTAGAGACATTACTTATATGGTGTTCATGTAGATGTGTTCACAGACCATAACAACCTCCAGTATGTGTTCACCTAGAAAGAATTGAATCTTAGTCAGAGAAGATGGCTAGAATTCCTCAAGGACTATGATATGAATGTGTTTTACCATCCTGTTAAGGCCAATGTAGTGGCTGATGCTCTCAACAGGTTGTCCATGGGCAGTGTAACACAATTGAGGAAGAAAGGAAAGAGCTAGCCAAAGATGTTCACCAGCTTGCTCGCTTAGGAGTTTGCCTTACGAAACCATCAGATATGGGAGTGATAGTTCAGAATGGATCAAAATCTTCTTTGGTAGCGGGGGTTAAGGAAAAACATGATAGTGATCCTATATTACTTCAATTGAAAGGTGCAGTTCATCAACAGAAAGTTCAGGTTTTCTCCCAAAAAGGAAATGGTGTGGGTCGTTATCAGGGTCGCTTATGTGTTCCTAAGGTGGGTAAATTGAGACAGCAGATCCTTACAAAAGCACATAACTCCAGATATTCCATGTTAAGACCCGATTGCGTAAACTAAGGTTTCGAAACCATTTCGTAACTTTGGCAATTTTGATAAGTTTTGGAAAAATTTATAATTTGGGAGTCACCACATAATTTTTTAGGAAAAATTAAGAAAACCATTTAAAATGGGATTTTATAAAAGAAAACATTTTTAACAAAACCAGAGTTGGGTAAGGGTTCAATTAATTCTCTAAGGAAGGGTTTAGGCATCTTAGAGAATTCGCTAACAAGCCGTTAACCGACGGATTTAAAAATTGGCTAATTGTAAAAGAAAACTTAAGATTTCTTGTGAAAATCTTGTCTAAAATAACAAGTCTTTTATACTTATACACTCATCTTATTCCAAGTAATGAAATAAGTCAAATGTTAAAATGCCAAAACAATAATTTTTACTCAACATTTTATCCGAGTCAAGTTTTTGAGTCGAAAAATAAACACAATAACTTAAACGTGGGTTTGAAAGCAAAATACCAACTATAAAAGAATATGAATAATTATCAAGTTAGTCTTAAAGCTTAGATTGCCTAACTTAAAAGAGGTTTCGAAAATTTGAATACTTAAATAAACAAATGACGAAATGGAAGAGACATTAAAAACCTCCAAAGGATTCATCTAATTTAAGAAAAGGATCTTAAAGTTGTTAGCTTTCACAATCAAATATAATAAAGAAAATTTAGCAATGACAAGGCAAAAATAAGGGAATAAGGAAAACAAGGAGGTTGCTGAAATTTATTTCAACCCAAGTCCCAGTCTTTCTGGTTGATGTTGCTGTTGCCGTTTAAATTGGACTTTTGAAAGTCCAAAATTCTCAATTTTCAGCCTTTTTAAGGCTGCTACTACTGCTTCATTTATTACGGGCTTTAACCCCAGTGCTCCTCATTTTTCAGCCTTTTAAGGCTGATATTGATGTTGTCTTCTTGGGTTGTTAACCCAATAATATTAGCTTCCTTTCATTTGGCTTAGAGGTTGACTCGAAGAAATGAATATGCAAGAGACGGGGAGTCCAATTAGACTCAAACAGATGTCGCATACAACAAACAAAAAGAAGAAAAAAGAGTAAGTTGGCAAAGTGAACAATTTTTTAGATAATTAAGGAAAGCACACATCTTATTTAACTTTAAGCACAAATGATTTGCACGATCAAACAAAGCTTGCACTTTCACCAAATTTTAACTTAAAATGAACAATTTCAATTAAGATAGAAGACTAGTACCACAATATGGGGAACTTAATCACATAATAGTTGCAGGTATGCAGACTTCAACTAGTGGAATAAACATTAATGATAGAAAGAATACATCCATATATTTAATAAGTAATAAGGCAGTAACAAACATATTCATTAAGTATCATGCTAAGACTAAACCCGACACTACTTAGGAAAGTATATGAACTTCAATCTCTTTTTAGATTCAACATTTAAACACTTGGAGATGACCATGAATAAACAAGGTGGCACAACGCAAAAAGTCACATAAGATTAATTGACATGTGTTAACTTAGTTATGCTAAAAGTATTGAAAATAACATATCATAATGAAGACTTCAAAGTAGTTTAGACTAACACACTTAATTAACTATGGATAATTGAAAATAATTTTTTGGCAAAGGTAAATCAAGTAATATGCCAAACAAAGTGAAGGCAACATTTGTAGGAGTTAAGACCATAACTAGAGGAGTTAATATAAAGTAAATGAACTAATAATCATTCATTCTATTCCAAATCAAAAATGGATCAGCCATTGGCATAAAAGGCAGTTGCACTTGGATTAGAAAAAGCTCAAACTTCTAACACAATAAAAATACAAGAGTGGAGAAACATAGCAGAAAAATATCGAGCATGATCAAAAATGAATCTGACATACTACCCCAAAAGCAAAATAGAAGTATAGAAGAGACATGCCAGAAATCAAGTTTATTTAAGTTGGACAAGTTGAGAAAAGAAAAGCAATCAAGTGAAACAAATACATAGCCATAAGCTTACTGGAAATTATATTCAGAAATAACAAAAACAACAACAATAAATAAATAAGATGAACAGCTAATTCTGATAGTAATTATTCTCCTGGAAACAAACATGAACATCAAAGTGAGAAAAAAGAACTTGAAGCTAACTAACAGCCAACAAATTTAAGTTTAGATTGACTGCATAGACCAAAACACTATGCTAGTCAGTGAAAATCAATGTTAGAAAATACACTGGATAAGCTAAGGGAAAACAATATCTGTCGGAAAAAGAAGAATTGCATATCTACTGATAGAAAACTAACCCTTTAATGCATAAGAGAGCAAACAAATAAACACCTTTCAAAATGTTGAGATCATAGAGACAAAATAAAGGGATTATTGGATAAAAAGGGGTTTGCTGCATTAGGGAACTTGAACACCAATCAACAACAACTTAAATGACTTCAATAGGACAAGACTTGATCTTAAACTTTTGCCGAGCAGCCAATCGGGACAACGAGTTTGTGGGAGACGATTCCACCGCTTAAACTCGAACAACCACAAAAGCCACAAAGTTTAAAATTAGTGAACCAAGAATTCCCCAAAGATTTTCAAGGTACTCTTCGGTCTCCAAAATCGTCCCATTGAACAGTGAAGAGAAGGCCTATTAATAGGACCTAAAATCTCATGAAATTTGGAAAGATTTTTGATGTGGGACTGCTGGAATTTTGAAATTCTTAGAGGATAAGGTGTGATTAGAGAGTGTGTGAATTTGAAACGAAAATGAAGAGAAAAAGGAAATTAGAACGGACCACACCATGGTTGCCTCTGGAAGCTCCGTGTGCCTTTTGGCTCGTGCTATGCACGCACATACAAATTTGAGGTAAAAAAAAGGGGAAATTTGAGGCGTCAAATTTGGTAATTGGGTTCATTTTGGTTTGTTGTGTTCTCGCGTCTTTGTATTGAAAATGAGGAGGAGAAGAGCATGGAGGATTTTGGGCTTAAGAATGGGTCTGGTCATTGAAAAAATGTTGGGTTAAAGGCTATTTAATGGTCCAAATTTGGAGTGAATAAAGTCCATTAAGGTGGTTTCAAAGGAAACAAGTCCTTTGATTTATATTTCCATCAAATTCAAATTGATAAAACAGGAACAAAACGAATTATAAAATCAACTAATTACTCAATATTCTTAACTTTTAACAACACAAAATAATTATTTCAAAAAGAAAGATCTTAGTTAAATTGTGAACTAATCAATTTTAAAGGAAATAAGATGTGTACTTAATTAGAACTCTATTTTTTGGTAAAATGATTTTCTAAATATTTATTCAAAATTGAAAATTATATAAATCTATATATTTTAATTATATAGAGATATATTTTATAGAAAAAATGGAAAATTGCATTGAAAATGATTTCAAAAGTATTTTTGATTTTTCAAAATAATAACTTCAAATTGTTTGAAATTTAAGAAGCTTGAAAAATAGTTTAATAGTGGAAGGCCAAAATTCGGTGTCAACAACTGCCCCTCGTTTGACTGGGATAGATGAAAGAGATCCGAGGCAAATGAAATTGACGAATCCAATTTTTTCCGTCCACTAATTCATCTCTTTGAAACGGTGAATGGTAAAGATTCTGAGGAAGTATGGCCAGACTCTAGCCTTGAGTTTCCTGCTTATCTCAGGTTACATGAGAACTCTATCCACTAGTAGTTCGAAAGACGCTTGATTTATCGCACAATTTTGAAAGAATGCAAAAGTTATTTCGGTGTCAAAGTATGGAGAGACTGAAAAGCTCGAGAATAGAGTGAGATGGTTTGTTGGAGTACTGTCAAGTTTTCAATACTGAGCCCACCTACATATCCCTAAACTTGGGAATCAGACTACTTGTAGTTCAACTTAATCAGTTGAAAAGGAAATTTCTTATTCGGAAATAACCTTAAGCTTAAGGATGAGTGAAAAATGAGTTGAGAATGGTAAAGAGGCTTGCAGATATCTCAACTGTGAATGTAGGGCACTTCACACCCATAGAGAAGAACTTACATAGACATAATTTCCAAAGCTCTAGGTGTATTGTCGCTCGAATTTGAAAATTTACCTCCTGTGAGAGTTGAAAATTTCACTAAAGGCGAAACTGAAAGTATTAAATCCCAAGAAATACCCACACACCTTAGGATAGGGATGAGGTTTGATTGTGGTGGAAGTCGCTCCTCAATTCATGTCCTAAGAGTTTGATATTCCTCTTTGGACTATGTCTCAGTTCGCTGCTAAGAAAAATTCCACGTTATGTTGCGTCCTATTTTGACGTAGTCCACTTCGTGTGTTCCAAAATCTGGAGAAAATTATCAGTAGAAAATGTAATATAAATACAAATATAATTTGTGAAAACCTGATTTAACATGTCATACTGAAGGAGATGACGATCTAATTTCATGTGTATTGCTCTTGAAGGAAGTGGTGATCCAAAATGATGTATCAATTTGAACGATACGTGATTTAAGAACATAATATAACTTGTCACTTTTAGGGAGGTGACTTCCCAACGTGTCACTTTTTTAGGGAGGTGGCTCCCCAACGTGTCACTTTTTAGGAAGTGACATCCCAATACAATATAAGTTGCGCTTAAGGGAGGTAATGTCCCAATATAATAATAATGTGTCACATTGATGACAGTGACTGTTCAATATAATATCAAGTGTCACATTCAGAAAGGTGACACTCCAATAATAATTTAACGTGTCACGTTGAAAGAGGTGACACTCCAATAATAATTTGATATGTCACGTTCAATGAAGTGACGTTCCAAAAAAAAGAATTAATGTGTCGCATTGAAGGAAGTGACACTCCAATAATATAACGTATCATGTTGAAGGAAGTGACGCTCCAATAATAATTTAACATGTCACGTTGAAGGAAGTGACGCTCCAATAATATAACGTCTCACATTAAAGGAAGTGACGCTCCAATAATAATTTAACATGTCACGTTGAAGGAAGTGAAGCTCCAATATTATTAAGTGTCACATTGAAGGAAGTAGCGCTCCAATAAAAATTTAATGTGTCACGTTGAAGGAAGTGACGCTCCAATAATATAACATGTCACGTTGAAGGAAGTGACGCTCTAATAATAATTTAATGCGTCATGTTGAAGGAAGTGACGCTCCAATAATAATATAACATGTCACGTTGAAGGAAGTGGCGCTCCAATAATAATTTAAGGTGTCACGTTGAAGGAAGTGACGCTCCAATAATAATTTAATGTGCCACGTTGAAGGAAGTGACACTCTGAACAATTTAAGTGTCACATGAAGAAAGTGACGCTCCAATATAATACCCTATGATAAAGAACAAATCTCAAAATATGGAGTATGGTTATAACACGGTAATTTGATTAGTCTAGCAGTTTGTGAATCCGATAACATCTCTGGTTGTCATTAAAGCTTTGTCATACATGCACTTATAGAAAATTTGTTAGTTGAGAACATAGAGATTAACAAATGTCAAGACATTTTAAACACGTCAAGATGATCTACCAACCATAGAAAATGGGAATTCAGAAAGAGCTCTTTGAGAACTTTTCACGTGAAAGGAGGCACTAATGGTCGATTAGGGATCTCACATAAGATGTGCCCCTACTTTAAATCTGGAATCAGATATTTTGAGAACTTTGAACTATTTCAAAATGTTGACCCTGTTTCCAATCCAAGGGTACTTAACTAAAATAATTAGCAAGAAATGAAAATGACTAATTCAAAAACATGCCACAGTTTCCTCTAAGGTCTATAGTTTGAAACAGTAGGAAGATCAAATCATTATATAGGATTGCCTACGTATATGCTTAACGAAATTTAAAGGGAACGAAAGATTTGTCAGACAAAAGGCAAGAGATTCGAAATAACGGAGGGCAAAACTCGTCAACGTAAAAAATAGAGGATAAGAGTAAGTTTATTGGATTGGATCCTTGGTGCAAAATCATTGATAATAGCATATTTGAAAGAGATTGGCCCATGTCCTTTTTCTGTGGACATCTTGCTTGATCCTTCAAAACTTTAGAAGAATATTTTGGAATTATGACTCCGATTCTAACGACACCTGCAGTATTAGTTAACAAAAAATAAAATTATTAAATTAAAAGATAAATTTTCTGATGAAGTTGTTCAGCTTATATTGGTCTGGATAACATCTTATGGTCTTGGCCATTGTACCAAGCCATTTCATCTGTAGAATTGAGAATGTGTAAGTCACAATAAATTGAAAGGAAAAATGAAATAAAAAAATAGAAGATGAATAAGAGTAGAAATCATCTAAGCTATAACGAGGCCACATGGGTCTAACGATGTCCTGTGAATTCATAGTTCCTGCATCCAAAGAAAAATTCTTAGTTTTGAGAGACTGATTCATGTTGGCTTTGCCTTGCCATCCTGAGGCTTCTTTGACTTCTGGTTTACAAACTTTTCGGATCTCGAAATGTCGGTTGATGGAATTTTTGAGGACCTTCCTCAAAAATTCTGCCCCGTTTTAAAACATAACATAACTTTTGAACTTTCTGTAGTTCTTAGTAGAATTTTTTAGTAAATCTCAAAAATTCTACCCCAATTGCAACTTTAAAGTGATCCTTGATTCT
The DNA here is from genome assembly GCA_037074985.1 of Solanum bulbocastanum. Taxonomy (NCBI): domain Eukaryota; kingdom Viridiplantae; phylum Streptophyta; class Magnoliopsida; order Solanales; family Solanaceae; genus Solanum; species Solanum bulbocastanum. The sequence continues at coordinate 34,664,689 of CM073597.1, read as the reverse complement.
GGCTTGTTGGAAAAAGTCCTTTTCTAACGAATTTTGAGATCCTCTCAAAATTCTGCCCAATTTCCATTAAAAAGAAAAATGGAAATCTTACGGGGAATATAACTGAGCCAATGTGGCGCCTATGAATCCTGTTGAGGAGGAATCAAGTCAAACGTAGTTCCAACATAAAGAGAAATTGAAATATTTTCAATAGCGTGACCGAAGCCAGTGAAGGCCGCCTACATATTCCACTAGGGAAATCAGGTCGAGCATAGTTCCACATCACAGATGAAAGACGCTTACAAGGGAAATCAAATTCAAAAAAAAAAACAATTACAAAGGAAACAAAGTGATAAAATGCGATTACAGGGAAATAAAGCAACAAACTCTAAATGTAGAACTAAAAGATGCCAAAAATGTGACTTCCAAGAAACTTGCTTCTTATTTGCAACTAGTTATGCCAACAACTACTCCTTGTGCTTGAGCAGTGGATTGGTGTTCACATTCAGTGGAGCTTGAGCAAGTTTTACCACCTTGTTGTCAATTAGATCTTGAATTTTGTGTTTGAGAGTGATATATTTCTCGGTATCATGTCCAACAACTCTTAAATGATAAGCACAACGCTTATTAGGGTCATACCACTCGACTGAAGTATTCACAGTCATAGCTTCCACTGGATGGAGTATTCCTGCCTCTTTCAATCTCTCAAAAATTTGAGTCTGAGTCTCACACAATGGAGTGAAGACTCGGGGAGGCTTTTTCTTAAAATTAGGACGAGGTCCATTGTTTCAAGGATTTTGCACTGGTCGTGGAGAATGAAATGTTTCTTGATTGTTGCAAACATAGTATTGTGAATTAGGATAGCTTGGAGATGGTTGATGGTTATATGATGTAGCTCCTCGAGTCATTAACATCATAACTTCTTTCTCCTTTTTCTTTCCAAAGGAACCAGTTTGGTAGGCCCTATTAACAAACTGAGATGAGGTGTAACCTGTTATTATGTCAGTCTTGAGACCGTCTTTAATCATTTCTCCAGCTTTGATAACTTCAGCAAATGTCTTTCCGCTTATTGTCACCATTTGTTCATAATATTATGAGTCTTGAGATTGAATGAAGTAGGTGGTCATTTCTGATTCCACGATAGATTGGTGTACCCTAGCAACTTCTTCCCTCCAAAGAATGGCATATTCTCGAAAGCATTCAGTTGACTTTGGTTTTATCTTGGTAATAGAGATTTTGTCAGGAGCAATCTCAACATGAAACTTGTAGTGATCCACAAAAGCATTTGTTGAATCGTCCCAAGTATGCCATTTAGTCACATCTTGCTTAGAGTACCATTCCAAATATTTTTGGGTCAAACTTTGGTTGAATAGCTTGATTCATATTCCTTCATTGTTTCCAACACCAATCAACTTTTCACAGTAAATTTTCAAATGAAAGAAAGGATTTCCTGATCCACTAAACTTCTCAAACTTCAGAATCTTGTAACCAGGTGGAAGTTCAACCTCAAGAAATGTGCACAACTCTTCATATCTCACACTCTGGCAACTATCGAACCCACAAAGACCTCTCATAGCATCTTCCAAGCTTTTCATCTTCTTGTTCATCATTTCAGCATCAATTGATTTTATATCATTTTCAATTTCAACATAGTGATTAACATCATGGCAGTGAAACTCCTGAGCCTTGGTAACAAGTGGAGCATTGACATAAATGTACACTGGCGGAGCATGATGTGTTACCGTTGGAGGTTTTGGAGGAGCAAATGTGTACACAAGAGGAGTATCATGAATTGAGTGAGTGAGTGAGGCGCTTTGAGTTCGCTGAAAGGTGGTAAAATGATCTCCTTGATTGAGGTCACTTGAAGTTTGAAAAGAAGGTGACATGGGCCCTTTTTGGCGAGCATCAGATGGTAGGTTCTGAAAAGCAGCTTGGTATTGTGTTACCAGGAGATTCAGTTCACCGATTCATTATTTTAGAAGAGCGATGACTTCCATGGGTAATTTTGTTGATATCGAGGCACTAGGATTGACCGTGATAGATGAAGTAGGGATCATTTCAAATGAAGCGATTGTTTTAATAGTGGAATCCATTTTTGAGCGAGTCCTCTTAGTAGTCCAAGTAAGAAATGAAGAGTCTGTAGAAATTTCCTTGACCTTAGATCATGTAAAATATGGATGTTCTACCAACAGGAACTTTGGTGAAGTGAGCAAGTTTGATTACCAACACATATCAGTCTCTTCTTTTAAAAACAACTCAATAAATAAGGGAGTTAGTCCATTAATCATAATAATCAACCAAAGTAACATATAAAACAAACAACATTTGTTTTACTTAAAACAAATTACTCCAAAATTTGAGGAGGGAGAGACTCTAAAAAGTGACCAAATGGAAAAAAATTGATCATTTTGTGAACTAAAACTTTAATGAAAGAAAGAAATTTGAACAAAGCAAACTATGTGATTTGAATGAAGGTTCAAATGTTGACTTTTGGAAGGTTCAAGTGAAAAGACCTCTTGAGAATAAAGACGTCTTAAAATTGACTTGAAACTAACGGAATATTTAGTAACACCGGCTAGGTAGGTGTGAAAAATAATTTTCCAGAAACAACGAGGTCAACGTGAATTTGAATGATGACCTAATAATATTTTTTAAAGCTCTATTGAACCTAGAACTTGAATGATATTGAACGTATTTTGGCAATGAACTTAAAGAGTATTTTGGAAGGGATCAAAAATTGAGTTTATATGCCTAATAACGTTCTAACACTATAGAATGGAATAATGGACCAATCATGTTTAAAGAAAAACATATGTATATAAACACTTAGGTCAAACAAGCACAAACGAAACAAAATTTGTAACATTTAACACACAAACAATGTATGATGCCTCCTAACATACATGCGACCTTTTTTTTTTTGAGCCAAAGGTAGGCCTAGCGTTTGAAGGATGTGTATATCGTTTGTGAAACATTCCATTGCCCCAAAAATATTTATACAAACCTTATGAATAAAACAAATAGGGATACATAATAGAGGAAAGGGAAATAAATATCAGTCCCACGCAGGGGTACAATGGTAAACTAAACTAAGCCTCCATATGAAATCTTCATTCTCGAACTTCTTGGTACTTTTGAATTTATTCTGGATGAGGATGATCTTCCTTTGACTTCAACAAAGAAACTACCTATGAAAATAAAAACACAACCCCAAGGGACAATGGTACGCAAAAATTGACATACACGTCCTTTAGACACAAGGTGGTCTTCTAATGGGCCTAATACACCTTGGGTATTGAGTCATCTTAGGTTGATGCACCAAAAAAAAGGGGTTTTGGCTTAGCTCTAACTTAGGTAGACTAGAGTGGGTTTTGAAACAAGACATGGTTACCCAAGTTGGACAAACTATGAGGTGAATATAATAAACGACTTTGGACGACCACGAACCAACTATTCGTTCATTACTTTCGAAAGCAAGGTTCTCTTTTCTGAAGCACAACCGTGGATAGCCACGTAACTGTCCTTTTCTAATGCATTCTATTTGTTATTTGATGGAATTGTATGCCATGAAATGCAATGACAATAATATATTCAAAATTTAAGCACATAATTGAAAAATAACAATTAATACAAATAAATAGTTAACTAAACAATAAAATCTTTTTGGTTAGAACCTAAACGAATCTCAGGCAAAGTCGACATTATGTTACGACCCGATTGCGAAAACTGAGGTTTCAAAACCATTTCGCAACTTTGGCAATTTTGTTAAGTTTTGGAAAAATTTATAATTTGGGAATCGCCACTTAATTTTTTAGGAAAAATTAATAAAACCATTTAAAATGGGATTTTATGAAAGAAACATTTTTAACAAAACCAGAGTCGGATAAGGATTCAAGTAATTCTCTAATGAAGGGTTTAGACATCTTAGCGAATCCGCTAACACGCGGTTGACCGACGGATATAAAAATTGGCTAATTTTTAAAGAAAAATTAAGATTACTTGTGAAAATCTTGTTGAAAATAACAAAAGTCTTTTGATACTTATACACTCATCTTATTCCAGGTAATGAAATAACTCAAATGTTAAAATACCAAAACAATAATTTTAACTCAACATTTTATCCGAGTCAAGTTTTTTAGTCGAAAAATCAATACAATAACTTAAACGTGGATTTGAAAGCCAAATACCAACTATGAAATAATATTAATAATTCTCAAGTTAGTCTTAAAGCTTAGATTGCCCAACTTAAAAGTGGTTTTGAAAATTTGAATACTTAAAAAAAAAAAAAGACAAAATAGAAGAGCCATTAAAAACATCCAAAAGATTTATCGAAGTTAAGAAAAGGATCTTAAATTTGTTAGCTTTCACAATCAAATATAATAAAGAAAATATAGCAATGACAGGGCAAAAATAAGGGAATAAGCAAACAAGGAGGCTGCTGAAATTTATTTCAGCCCAAGTCCCAGTCTTACTAGTTGATGTTGCGGCCGCAGTTTAAATTGAACTTCTGAAAGTCCAAAATTCTCAATTTTCAGCCTTTTTAAGGCTGCTGCTACTGCTTCATTAATTACGGTCTTTAACCCCATTGCTCCTCATTTTTCAGCCTTTTAAGGCTGATATTGATGCTGTCTTCTTGGGTTGTTAACCCAATAATATTAGCTTCCTTTCATTCGGCTTAGAGGTTGACTCGAAGAAATGAATATGCAAGAGACGGGGAGTCCAATTAGACTCAAACGGATGTCGCATACAACAAACAAAAAGAAGAAAAAAGAGTAAGTTGGCAAAGTGAACAATTTTTTAGATAATTAAGGAAAGCACACATCTTATTTAACTTTAAGCACAAATGATTTGCACGATCAAACAAAGCTTGCACTTTCACCAAATTTTAACTTAAAATGAACAATTTCAATTAAGATAGAAGACTAGTACCACAATATGGGGAACTTAATCACATAATATTTGCAGGTATGCAGACTTCAACTAGTAGGAATAAACATTAATGATAGAAAGAATACATCCATATATTTAATAAGTAATAAGGCAGTAACAAACAGATTCATTAAGTATCATGCTAAGACCAAACCCGACACTACTTAGGAAAGTATATGAACTTCAATCTCTTTTTAGATTCAACATTTAAACACTTGGAGATGACCATGAATAAACAAGGTGGCACAACGCAAAAAGTCACATAAGATTAATTGACATGTGTTAACTTAGTTATGCTAAAAGTATTGAAAATAACATATCATAATGAGGACTTCAAAGTAGTTTAGACTAACACACTTAATTAACTATGGATAATTGAAAATAATTTTTTGGCAAAGGTAAATCAAGTAATATGTCAAACAAAGTGAAGGCAACATTTGTAGGAGGTAAGACCATAACCAGAGGAGTTAATATAAAGTAAATGAAATAATAATCATTCATTCTATTCTAAATCAAAAATGGATCAGCCATTGGCATAAAATGCAGTCGCCCTTGGATTAGAACAAACCCAAACTTCAAACACAATAAAAAAATAAAAAAGGAGAAACATAGTAAAAAAATATTGAATAAGATCAAAAAAGAATCTGACATACTACCCCGGAAGCAAAATAGAAGTATAGAAGAGACGTGCCATAAATCAAGTTTATTTAAGTTGGACAAGTTGAGAAAAGAAAAGCAATCAAGTGAAACAAATACATAGCCATAAGCTTACTGGAAAATATATTCAGAAACAGCAAAAAAAACAACAATAACTAAATAAGATGAAAACAGCTAATTCTGATAGTAATTATTCTCCTGGAAACAAACATGAACATCAAAGTGAGAAAAAAGAACTTGAAGCTAACTAACAGCCAAAAAATTTAAGTTCAAATTGACTCCATAGACCAAAACACTATGCTAATTAGTGAATATCAATGTTAGAAAATAAATTGGATAAGCCAAGGGATAACGATCTCTGCCGGAAAGAGAAGAATTGCATAGCTACTGATAGAAAACTAACTCTTGAACACATAAGAGAGCAAACAAATAAACACCGTTCAAAATGTTGAGATCATAGAGACAAAATAAAGGGATTACTCGATAAAAAGGGGGTTTGCTGCATTGGGGCAACTTGAACACTAATCCACAACAACTTAAATGACTTCAATAGGACAAGACTTGATCTTAAACTTTTGCCAAGCAGCCAACCGAGACAACGAGTTTGATGGAGACGATTCCACCGCTTAAACTCGAACAACCACAAAGTTTAAAACTAGTGAACCAAGAATACCCCCAAAGAATTTTAAGCTACTCTTTGGTCTCCAAAAACCTTCCCCTTGAATAGTGAAGAGAAGGAGCTTCAAATTGTTTGAAATTTAAGAAGCTTGAAAAATAGTTTAATAGTGGAAGGACAAAATTGGGTGTCAACATTCCTTTAATCCAGGTGCCACTAAGATGTATCGTGATTTAAAAGAAGAATTTTGGTGGAACGACATGAAGAGGAACATACTAGATTTTGTGGCTAAGTGTTCTAATTGTCAACAGGTTAAGGTAGAACATCAGAAACCAGGAGGTATGGCTCAAGAGATAAATATTCCTACATAGTGGGAAGTGATAAACATGGACTTCATCACGGGTTTACCTCATACTCGCAGACAGCATGACCCCATTTGGGTGATAGTAGACAAAGTTACTAAGTCTGCTCACTTCTTGTCTATCAAGACTACAGATTCGGTGAAGGACTACACTAAGCTTTACATTAATGAGATAGTCAGGTTACATGGGCTTCCTTTGTCTATCATCTCAAATAGAGGTCTTCAGTTTACCTCTCATTTCTGGAAATTGTTTTAGAAAGGTCTTGGTACCCAGGTTAATCTCAGCACAACATTTCATCCACAGAAGAACGGTCAGGTAGAGCGTACCATTCAGATCTTAGAGGACATGTTGAGAGCTTGATCAATTTCAAGGGCAGTTAGGATGATCACCTTCCTCTTATAGAGTTCGCCTACAACAATAGTTGCCATTCCAGTATTCAGATGGCCCCCTATGAGGCATTATATGGGCGTAGATGCAGATCTCCAATTAGTTGGTTTGAAGTACGTGAAGCAGCATTGATTGGGCCAAATTTGGTTCATGAAGCTATGGAAAAAGTTCAACTCATCACAAATAGACTTAATACAACTCAGAGTCATAGAATTTGAAATTGATGATTGGGCTTTCCTGAATGTGTCACCTATGAAGGGCGTGATGAGATTTGGCAAAAAATGGAAGATCAGTCTGAGATATGTAGGTCCTTACAGAATCCTAAAAAGGGTTGAAAATGTGGCTTACGAGTTAGAGTTGCCAGCAGAACTAGCAGCACTCCATCCAAACTTTCACATTTCCTTATTGAAGAAGTAAATGGGTGATACAATATCTATAGTACCATTAGAGAGTGTGGATGTGAAGGATAGTCTCATTTATGAAGAGGAGCCACTTAAGATTCTTGATCATTAGGTTCGTAGGTTGAGAGATAAAGAAGTCACTTCAGTGAAGGTTTTGTGGAGAAGTCAGTCCGTAGAGGGAGCTACTTAGGAAGCAGAACCAGCCATGAAGGCTAAGTATCCTCATCATTTTCCTTCCGATTCCATTTCAACCTGAGGTAATAGTTCCTCTCAAGTCTCTTAGTTTACTCTTGCGTAAAGTCAGCCTTAGTATCATGTTCCTTCAGTTGTTCTTACATTTTCAGCATATTTGTATGTTCTTGGAACTCAGTTCAGTTAGAAATCGGTCTCTACTAGTTAGTGGTAGGGATTGCAGCTCATTCCCTCCATATTCAGCTTGTTTAGACTTCATTCGACGACGAATGCTTCCAAAGGGGAGATAATGTAACACCTTATATCTTAAAATGAAGAAAATCCTAGTTTTCATAAAAATGGGTGCCAATACCAACGGAACCACCCACGGATCGTAGGTGGGACCACAGACCGTAGGTAAGGATTCGTCGTTAAGGCCCAAATCTTTATACTCTCTGATCCCACCCAGGGTCCACCAGTACGGTCCGTGGTTGGACCAATAGACCATAGGTGAGGGTTAGCAGCCAATTAGCGGGAAATTGTTGTTGCGTATACTTCAAACGGTCATAACTCTTGTTTTAGTGAAGCCTTGTCGGGCAGACTTGACCAACGACCCCTACCTATGGTTGGTAGGTCAACCCACGGACCGTAGGTCCCTCTGTGGGTGACCTTTATCAAAGTTAATTCAGGGTCATTTTGGTCCTTTCCCTTATGCGTTGGGCACTAAAACTACATTGTTTAACCCCTAAACTACGTTGTTTTACTCAGTTTAAGCCTAGTAACTTAGTCAAAACTTACCCATAAAGATTACTCTCAAAAATTCATCAAAACTTAGAACAAAACAGGAGAAAAGAGAGGACCCAAACCCTTCCAAGAACACAACAGGTTTTCTTCAGTTCCAGCCCCAAAATCGAAGGATTTCTCCGAGATTTTGTCATCATGTATGTGGGATTTCACTAATGGATTCCTTTCTTCCACTAGGTCTCTAGAATTCAGTCAGATTCTTGATTCCCTATACATTTTTTGGACCTAGGGTTTCTAAATTTTAAATAATTATTGGGATTTAGTTGTTATAGTATTCTTAATCAGATTATCATGTTTTCGTGGCATCGTTGGTTAGTTCCTTGCATGAAACTCAGAACCCTAGTTGTGTAGATTTTCTTAGTTCATGAACTACAATTGCTAGGCCAGTTAAACAGATATACATGCCTTAGATTTTGAATTTTTCATTATCAGTACTTAAAAGTTGCATTCTCAGTTAGCATGTCAGAATATTGGCTATCCAGTATATTTCAGTTATGTTATATTGTACACATTTCTAGTTGGAAGTAGGCTTAACACCAAGTTAGACTAGGGTTCATCATACCCGTATAGTCCCAGAACTACGTGCCCCCGTAGGAGTATAAGTCCCCTCTGTTGGGCATCAGATATAGTGATCATGCTAGGCAAGCCTTTATACCCCTGACAAGGTATATTGGGTCCTCCCGATAGGGAGTATACATCGGACTCCATATTTAGCTCATGTGGTTTATGTCGGTTATTAGTAGCACCCACAGTCAGACTTTAGTGCATTTGACTAGGTTTTTAGTTTATACTTCAGTATTCAGTTAGCATGTAATATTCATGATTTAGTACTTGGTCATTGCATTCAATTTAGCTTTTCAGTATATTGCAGTATTTACATTCATATTCAGTTATATTATTGCTTAGTCACGCTTGGTTCAGTTATATGTTTGTTCAGCTATATTTTATATCCTGCATGCTCAATACATTCCAAGTACTGGCGCATACGCTGTGCTACATCCTTTCATGATATAGGTTCAGGTACTCAGCATCCAGATCATGCATAGATCGGTTCTTGATCCATATACATCAGCTTCAGTGGTGAGTCCTCATATTTCGAGCACAACAGACATGTGTTTCATTTTTAGTATTTTATTCAATTTTCAGTCTTGCTAGAATTAGCTGGAGGCATGTTCCAGCAACTTTAGTCACTTAGAGGCTTTTCCAAACATAGTGTTAGATTCAGCTTTACCATTTGAGTGATTGTTCAGTATTACTAAACTCATAATGTTTTATATATATTAGATCAGTATTGGGTATTCCCCATCTTTCAATTAACTATTGTTTTAAACTTTCACATAGTATATCTTTATTCATTTATCTTTCAATATGCTTATGATATGCCAAACACGGGGTTATCATGGGGTCACTCGTGATCCTAGGTCTCGTGTTATGTCAAGGAGGTAGCCTCGGGGCGTGACAATTCACCACATATTAAGAACCCTCATGATCTTTTCGAGTCTAAAGAGCATAAAACCTTTTTCGATGTCGAGTACTACCACAAATAGAAGAAGCACCCTACTGAGTCAGGAGACCAAAAAAAGTACTGGGATGAACCTGACGACCATTTTTATCCTTCGCTATAAGTGAAAGAATAGCCTTTATTCAATGACCACTCTTACCAAAACCAAAGAAACCATCGGTACTAGGTAAACATCTCCCTAGATGACTGTTTCCACTTTTTTGGAAAGAAGAGAATAAAGCTCTACTAGAACCACCTCCATGAGGCTTAAAGCTAAACACCCTATCCTTATTGAACTTTTGAATTGTGGAATTAGATGGATTCGAATTGGAGTTCCTATGGTCACTAGATGGATCCACTTCTTCCCTCTTAAAATAAAATTCCCATTTTCCAAGACCTCTTCTATGAATGCTTTCTATAGACCATATGGCCTTGTAGAGTCTGTAGGTAGGTTATTTTGAAATGGCACCAACATAATTTTATACAACTTTTCTTTCCAACTCAACATACCAAGTTCAGAGGTGTTATTCTTAGGCTTGTATTACCTTAATTATGACTTACTTTAGTGTTGTTGTCCTTTTAAGAGTTGATGTTTGAAGATTTAGAATAGTTAGTGATCTAAGTACCTTAGAATGAGTTTCAGGTGATTCTTTAGTAAATTTGGTTGCTCCATATAGAAATTGCTTCGGTTTGGTACACTGTATTAGTGCATGGAACCTTAGTTGCTTGTTAAAGTCGTAGGTTGACTTTAGTTGTGCCGAGATGTCACTTGAGTATTACTTTTGGGCTAAGGCGAATATCCTTGAGTTACCCTTTGAGTTGACGATTTCCTTTATAATTTTTTTGGTTCCATGAGTAATGGTGATGATTTGATTATGATGTTTTTACTGTGTATGTTGGTATATTTTTGTGCCCAAGGCCTTAATTGAGGACCAACTAGATTCCACGTTAGTTTTCTATGCTTTAGGAGCAAGGTCATATTGGTAATGTACATTCGGTTGTTTAGCTAATATTGTTTGGATGATAGTGATGGAATGCATTGTATTGGTGCTCATTTTCATACAATTTTGTGGGATGATCCCTATACATGCACTTATTTTCACTACTTTTTATGAGAAAGTATGATTTTACACTTTTACTCTTTAAATTTTTTGGATTGGAGTCATACCACCTTTGCCACTTTGATACATTGGCTTTTGAGACAAAATAAGCATTGAGGATGTGCTCATTTTTTACTTGATCGGTCGGGAGCGCCCCAAATTGTTTTTATATAGAATTGTTTTTTATGGGAGTTGTACCACATTGTTGTGTGTGTTGTGATTGTCTTTTACTTGATTTGTTTTCATGATCACTACATTGTGTTGTAGTTCCCTCTTTTCTTAGTAGTAGGTTATCGTAACATATTACCTTTCTACCATAATATTAGAACTATCATGTTTCTCTACATATATTTGATCTTTCTGAGCTCAATCGACCTATGATATACTGAATACCCCATTTTTTAGTACTAATACTATATTTCTGCATCATTTTCTTATTTAGGTCCCAATACGAGCCACCCACAATGAGTGTTGTATCTCCTATGGCTATCGCAGATTCAAATTGTTGTAAGCTTGTTATGAACCATAGTGATGATATGGAGGACAACATGGCTAAACTGGAAGCTAATTTTATTCAGCCTAGAAGAAGTAACAGTGTAAAAATACCATCTAAAAGATTAGCCAACTTTGTCTAATAGAACATAGGGGCAAAGTGCACACAAAATATACGGAAAGTGAAGTAGAAAATATCTTATATAAATCTATTATCTCTAGGCATAGTTAGGTTAGGCTATTGTTATTGCATCGTATCCCTATTTCTCATTTCTATTTTCTTCTGTAATTCTCTTCTCATATCTTCTCTGTTTCTTCTTATTTCTTTGTAGTTTCTATGTAATTATCAGTTGTTGTAATCTTGTTTAGTAACTAATATAGTGATCAGTTGGTCTTTATTGCATTTTTTCTATTAGTGATTTCATCTATAGGTCTTTTAATGAAGGACCAACGATGGCTCAAGGCTCTTGTTTATGGATCCGTTAGGGAAGCAACCACTTCCTTCGATAAGGAACTAGCAAAAATTTGTGTAATGTTACCAGAGGTAGTGAGTAAAAAAATCATGAACCACCAATGGCAATAGCACGAAAGGATAAACCTCTAGTGGCACCAACTCTACGGCATAGGCCAGCGGCTCTGGAATTTGAACGATTTCGCGGAGAGCATCCAGATGCTTGGATTTTTCAAGCAGAGTGCTACTTTGATTTTTAAAGAATTGAAGATTCACAGAAACTCATGATGGTGTCATTCTATCTTGATAGAGATGTGCTTGAGTGGTATTGATGGTTATTTCAGAACAAACAATTGATCGGATGGGAGCATTTTGTAAAGAAAGCAAGGGTTCATTTCAAGCCAAAAGGTCTTGAATCTGTTGAAGGCCATCTGGTGAAACTTAGGCAAGTAACCACAATATCGAAGCTACAGGGTCATTTTGCAACCATAGCTAATGAGACAGACGATATTTCAAATGGGTTGATGGTAAGGCTTTTCATTTCTAGGCTTAAAGAAGACATCAAAAACTCAGTTCTCAGCCACAAGCCTAAAACTTATGATGGCGCACTTAAATGGGCACATATACATGAATGTCACATTCAGGAAGAAAAAGGTACGAATCGACCAACTTTTGCTAACACAGGAGCACCACTTTTTCTAGCCCTAATCATCATTCCTCAACCTCATTCTTTCAATCTCCAACAAGGATAATGACTTCTACTTTGAACTGCCCACCACTCAAACACCTTACCCATTTCGAGATTCAGAGTCGGCGTGAGCATGGATTATGCTACTATTATGAAGAAAAATATGTTGCAGGCCCCAAGTGTAATTCTCCGCCTCATTTAATACTTCTAACGGAGGGCTCAGATATTCAACCTAACTAACCAGAGCAATTTATCTCTAATGACATATTAGACAACGAGCTAAAATTTCAAGAGGTCCAAGATTAGTCTGCTATTTCATATCATGCCTTGGCAGGTGGACTTTCATCATCCACATTATGATTTCTCAGGCACATAAATGGATCTCCAATCCAAGTATTGTTGGATGGAGGGAGTGACCATAATTTTTCCAGATGCCAGTAGCCAATTTTTTACAGCTTCTAGTGGACTTCACTTCCAGTTTCTCTATGATGGTTGGTAGCGGTCAACGACTCTGTTGTCAAGGTGTTGTATGGCAGGTTAGTCTAATGGTACAGGGATATGATCTCTCACTTGATTTATATTTGCTTTCTATGCACAAACATTATTCTTAGGGTTGTGCGGCTCTCTACACTCGGAATCTACACTCGGAAGGGTGATGCAAGATTGTGTTGAGCGTTTGTTTCAATTCACTTCAGAAGGGAAAATTATATGTTGGAAAGGGGATATTCCAAACATTGCAATGCCAATTAAATTGCATAGCCTTCAAAGGTACATCTCTAATGATGTATTCTCTTCATATTACTGACTAGAAGTAGTGTAAAATGAAGTTTCAACTAAGGAAGTCACTAATCCAGACTTGGTCCCTATTTTAGATGGGTTTTTTTTTATGTTTTCCTTAAACCAAAAGGATTGCCACCATCACGGTCACATGATCATGCAATTCATTTAAATCCTGGGGCTGAACCAGTTAATGTTAAGCCATATTGCTATCCTTACTTCCCAAAATAAGTTATGGAACAATTGGTTACGAACATGCTTAGTAGGGATGGGGTTATCAAGCCTAGCAAGAATCCATTCTCCTCTCCAGTATTGTTAGTTCAAAAAAAATGGTACCTGGAGATTTTGTGTGGATTGTAAGGATCTCAATGCCATTATTATGAGGGGTAGGTTTCATATTCCCATTATTGATAAGTTATTCGATGATTTAAATGGTGCAATTTATTTTTCGACGCTTGACTTACTCTCTGGATACCATCAAATTAAGGTTAGAACATAAGATGTTGCTAAAACAGTATTTCAAGCATATGATGGTCATTATGAATTTTTAGTGATGCCATTTAGGTTGTCCAATGCTCTGTAAAAATTCTAGGCCACAATGAATGAGATATTTAGGCCTTATCTTCGACGGTTTGTGCAGGGTTTTTTTATGATATCTTGATCTACAGCCCCAATTGGAAGGACCACCTGATCCACTTACAATTAGTGCTCAAATTACTTTGACAACATCAGTTGGTGACAAAGAGGGCCAAATGTTTATTTTGTCAGCATTCAGTAGAGTATTTGGGACATGTGATATCTCAACAAGGCGTAAGTGTGGATTCAAGCAAAATCACAACTATCCAATAGTGGCCTCCACCTAAAAATGTTAAGGAAGTCTGTAGTTTCCTTAGTCTTGCTGACGATTATCAACGTTTTATTCATCATTATGCATCTATAGCAGGACCCCTCACAAATTTGTTGCGCAAGGTATAGGGGTTGTGTTATCTTAAAAAAGGAACCTAATAGCTTATTTAGCCAGAAGTTAAGCACACTCATGAAGGGAGAATCCACTTATCACGGGGAGATGTTTGTCATTACTCAAGTTATAAGTAAATGGCGTCAATATTTGTTGGGACGTAAGTTCACAATATTCACTAATCAACAATCACTAAGAAATCTGACCAACCAAGCTATACAAACACCAAAACAACAGAAGTGGCTTAGCAAGTTGGTGGGGTACGATTTTCAAATTATCTATCACCCAGGGAAATTAAATCATGTTGTTGATGCCCTTTCTCGTCCCTCTTACACTGTCTTACCGCTATATCTTCCCATAGTTATGAGCTTTAGAAGGAACTGAAATCTCTCAATCAATCACACCCTGAACTTCTTGATATCCAGAAGAAATTAGAAGGTCAGTCTGCCACCTATTTGGGCTATGTATTTGGTGATGGCCTCATATTTTTAGGGACGATTAGTCATTCCCTCCGATTCCCCACTCCGTAATCACTTGTTAAATAAGTTTTATGACATCTATTGGGAGGGAACCTCCTTTCAGAGTGTGATTCGTCATTTCCAATGCGGTTAATTGCTATTAGGCTTTTTAGGAAAGTTCCCCCGCTATTGGTGGGCATGCTGGGGTGGCTCGTATATATCATAGATTAGCTTCAAATTTTTACTAGAAGTAAAAGAGGCGTGATATCCATAATTTTGTTGTTTACTGTACAACTTGTCAACAAATGAAAGATGTCCATCACCATCCGACTAGATTGTTGCAACCCTTGCCAATCCGTGATTTGGTGTTCGAAGACATAGCAATGGATATTATCACTTACTTACCTAGTTCAAAGGGAAAATATACTATCATGACAATGATTGATCGTTTAACGAAGTATGGTCACTTAATTCCCTTACCGTCCATGTTTTCCACAAAATAGTTGTTGAAACTTTTTTCGTGGGAATTATTCATCTTTATGGACCCCCAAGAACCACAGTCAGTGATCGTGATCCTTGGTTCTTGCACACTTTCTGGCAGAAAATTAATCATTTGCATGGCACTTCTCCGGCAATAGTACTGCCTACCATCCACAATCATATGGGCAGTCTGAGGCCCTTAATAAATGTGTGGAACACTATCTTTGTTTTTATGTTGTTGATTCACCACACCACTAGATTTTCATGTTGCCATGGGCCTAGCATTGGTACAATACATCGCTCCAAACTTCGGCAGGTATGACTCCCTTTCAGGTTCTTTATGGGGGGAGAACCTCCTACAATAACTCACTACGTCAGGGGTGGCAGTCCTAGTGATCTGGTGGAAAAATATTTCTAGTAGGGATGAAATTCTAGTTCTATTAAAGCTGAATTTGATTAAGGCATAGGCTCGCATGAAGAAGTTGGCTGACAAACATCGTTCTAAGCTTGAGTTTGTTGTGAGGGACTAGGTATCTGTCAAGCTTCAACCATATCGTCAAAACATTGTGCGCCTACAACAACATCTTAAGCTGGGCAGGCATTATTTTTGACCATTTCAAATCCTTAACCTCATTGGTCAAGTGGTATACAAGCTAGGTTTGCCAGCCACAACCTGCATTCACCCTGTTTTTCATGTTTTAATATTAAAGAGATGCGTTGGAGAGCAAGAGCAACAAACTACTCCATTAAGTTTAACTTATTTTGCTGAGCATGGGGTTGAGTCTTCCCAGAACCTTGAGGGCAAGGCTCTTTCGCAAGAGGAAAGTATTGTTATAAACCCTAGTGATGATTTGGAGAACAACAGGGCAAAACCGAAAGATAATTTTTTTCAGCCAAGAAGGAGTAACCATGTGAAAAATACCATCTAAAAGTTTAGCCGACTTTATCTAATAAAACATGGGGGCAAAGTGCGCGCTAAATATGTGGCAAGTGGAGTAGGAAATATCTGATATAAATCTATTATCTCTAGGCATAGTTAGGTTAGGCTATTGTTGTTGCATCGTATCCATATTTATCATCTCTATTTTATTCTATAATTCTCTTCTCATCTCTTCTTTGTTTCTTCTTATTTCTTTACAGTTTCTATGTAATCATCAGTTGTTGTAATCTTGTTCACTAACTAACATAGTGATCAGTTAGTCGTTATTGTGTTTGTTCTAGAGCTCCTAGCGTCTGGAGGCTTGGTATTTTTCCATGTATTATACTTGTGTATATTTTTGTATTATGAATTAGACATAGTTGTATATATAACCTTTTTGTACTTAGATTCTCATGTACCAATGATTAGTTATTATGTTAGTTTGTCGTTCTTTGTCACTTTTGTGCATGTTTGTAAATTGTATATAGTATTTGTATTCCTATACTATAGCCCTATTTTGTATTATCATTCGTTCTTCTGCTTGTTCTTTATAACTTCAATTTTTATGTTCCACAAGTTTAGGTTTTGGCTTGCCTATAGGAAGGTTTATAGAAGGCGCCACCATGGCTCGATTTCGGGCCGTGACATATGTTTGTTTATGGTAGCCTATTGGAAGGTTTATAGAATGTTGTTGTTTATGCATTTTAATATTAAATTAAAATATTAAGTTAGTATGTTAGTGTAAATAAACTGGAAATAAGGTGGTAATTGTCGCTTGGGTAACGAGGGTCAACTCAAAAAGATTGGAGGGCCTAAAGTCAAACTTCATAGAGAAATATTAAAAAAATCTTCTTGACACATTAAATGAATAATAATAATAACATACTTAGTGTAATCATACAAATGAGATCTACAGAGGATAGGATGTGAGCATAAATTATGAAGTAAGAATGTAAATAATGTAATTTTTTAATGTAAAACATTTTAAAGTTAGAAAAATATAATCTAGCTCAAGAATTTGATAAGTTGATATAATGATATCAAAATAGTGTTGCACTAAATTTTATAAGCTGATGTAGATATTTAAATAATGTTAACTTGTTGCAATGCTTGAAATTTGAAGAAGACACCAAAAATTAAAGTAACTTTGATCTTTTGTAAGCAGGCGATAATAGATTTTCATAATGTAGAAGGTGTAGATAATATTCCTTTTCTTTTAATGCAAATGATAAGTTACATCTCTTAACTATCCGTAATTAATCTATGTAAACATTGCTAAGTTGTTAGTATATGTCAAATAGGAGAGTTACTTCCACATTAACAGTTCACATTTATCTCAAGTATCAGTTTCTTAACTTCATAAGAAAATATAGGAAGTATTCAGAAGACTTGAAATTACTTTTGTATTATGACAAATTTGTCATTAAAGTAAGAGTACATTTAATATACTTTAGTTTCTTACATTCTTCTGATGGATGAAAAACGTGAATGATTTTCCTATTTAAGGAGTATCATTTGGGAGCTAAATACATAGAAGAGAAACAAAAGTCATTTCTTTCATATACTATCTCTTTCAGTAATTCCTTTATTAGCTTAAATAATCATTCTTCCTATTGTGGATTTCTAGGCAATTATTTTAGTGCAACTCCAAAATTTCATTCATGAGTGCACATCTTTTAGAGTAATTGTGGAGCCATGGGGAGTGACTGGCTACAACGATTTTCACTGGAGTCGGGCCGAAATCGCTTTCAAGACAATGGCTTGCCACAACACAGTGTTTGTGATAAGCTATTTTCTACTTTACAATTCTAATACAATATCAATTAGTATATTTCCCAACAATTTGAAAGTGATTTTACTTACATACAATATTGATAAATGGCTATTCTTTGAACAAAACTTTTCTTGATTTGTCAAAGTTTGAGCCTTTGGAGGGAAACAATTTTAAACGTTGGTCACGAAAACTTTTAATTTTATTTGAACAATTAGAAGTTGAGTATGTTTTGTTTAATGAACCTTCTATAGATAGTTCTTTTACCGTTACTGATTCTGGCATTGTTGTGACTATTGATGATGTTGCTAAAAACAAGTTTGGAAAGGATAACAGAACTATGAGAGGACATTTGATAAATTATGACTAATCTTTTATTTGATATATTTGTTACCTATAAATCTACTAAAGGTATATGAGATAGTTTGGAAAAGAAATAAGGTACAGATGATGCAGGAAAGAAAAAAATATGTTGTCGGACACTAGATTAAATTCCAAATGGTTGATAATAAGCCAATAATGGAACAAGTTAATCAATATGAGAACTTGACTGTTGATGTTCTCAACGAGGACATAAAGATATGTGAGATATTTCAGGCTAATGTTCGGCTTGAAAAATTCCTACCATCTTCGAGTGATTATAGAAATCAATTAACTCATAAGAAAAAGAATTTGACTCTCCTACAACTTATTAGACAAATGAGGGCTGAAGAGGCAAACCGTCTCATAGATAAGATGGAAACACTTTCTCTTAATACTTCTTAAGTTAATCTTGTTGAATCTTCTATTACTGTTGTGAAAAGTAGGTTCAATGGAAAATAGAAGAAAGTCTTGAAAAGGAGCATGTGAAGAAGAAAAATAAATATAACACATCAGAGAGCCAAATTCAGAAATCTAAGGGCCCTTGTTTGTTTAAGGAAAACATGGTCACAAGGCTACAAAGTGCTATCAAAGAAAGGGGCATGACTCAAAGCAAGAAGGACAAAGTGATATCAAAGATTATCATGTTGAGGGTAATGAAGTGATTGTTGTTGTAGTCTTTGAGGCAAATCTGGTGGCTAACAAAATTGATTGGGTGCTAGACACAGGCGCTTCAAGGCATTTATATGCCAATAAGGAGCTATTCCATGACTTTGAGGAGTCCAGTGATGGCGAGTATGTATATATGGGTAACTTCACTATTGTTGTAGTAATGGGTAAAGGAAAAGTTTTACTTAAATTAACTTATGGAAATAAATTATCCTTGAACAATGTTCTGTATGTTCCCTCCTTCCGTAGAAACTTAGTTTACGGATAACTTCTCAACAAAGTAGGGCTTAAAATTGTTTTTGATGCTGATAAAATAATTATTTCTCATGGATGAGACTTTTTTGGGTAGGGATATCTTAGTGGAGGCTTATTTGTACTAAACATTGTTCAAGAGATTGTCAAAAATGAAAGTATTTCAATTCTGCTTATATTGTTGAGTCCATCAATTTGTGACATGATAGACTAGGTCAGGTAAATATTGCTTCTATTAAAAGACTTAGAAAAATAGAAGTTATTCCTATGATAAAAACTAATGATTTTTCTAAACGTCATGTGAGTAGAAGCAAAGCATGTCAAGAAACCTTTCAAATATGCTATTAGTATAAAGACTGAATTGCTTGAACTAAATACATTCAGATTTAGTAGACTTCAAGAACACTATTAGCGAAGGTGAAAAAAGTATAATATAACTTCTGTTGATGACTTTTCTAGATACACTAAGGTATATCTTCTTAAGTCTAAAGATGAGGCTGAAAGCATGTTTTTGAAATTTAACACAGAAATGGAAAATCAATTAGACAGGAAAATCAAGTGATTTAGATCTAACAGGGGTGGTGAATATAGTTCTAAAACTCTAGAGGATTTTTGTGAGAAAAATGGTATTATACATGGGGTTTGTGCTCCCTATACTCCCTAACAAAATGGTGTAGCCGAATAGAAAAATAGAACCCTTAATGAAATGATGAATTCTATGTTTTTAAGCTATAGTTTATTAGATAACATGTGGAGAGAAGAAGTCTTGTCTGTATGTTATATTCTTAATAGAGTCCCTCATAAGAAGTTAGACAAGACCTCATATGAGTTGTGGAAAGGGTTTTCTCCTAACTTGAAATTTATGAAAGTGTGGGGGTGTTGGTTGGTCTACCTAATTCTAAATGAGTAAATATTGGTTCTAAGACTTCTGATACAATGTTTATTGGTTATGCTCAAAATAGTGTTGCATATAGATTTATGTCTCTAAAGGGTCATTCTATTAGTGAATCTAGAGATGTAGAATGTTTTGAGCATATTTTTCCTTTGAAAAATAATGTGCCAAGTGATGTGCAAAATAATGCTTCTACATCTATGTCTGCTAATTCTCATGTTGTACCTTCTTCTAATGTTATTTCTAATGAGCATGAAAATGAACTTAGAAGGAGTAAAAGACGTAGAATTGAGACTAGTTTTGGTCCTAATTTAATCACTACTTTCTTAACTAAAAATTTTGATACTAGTATTTTAAATGATGAATTAGTGTCTATCTATTTAATAGAGAAGATCCTAAGACTTATGATGAAGCATTGAGATCAATAGATGTTATACTTTTGAAAGAAGCTATTAGAAGTGAATTAGACTCTATAGTTTCTAATCACACTTGGGACTTGTATGATTTACCTAAAGGTTGTAATCCCGTGAGTATCAAGTGGACATTTAAGAAGAAATTGAGACCTGATGGTACAATTGATAAATATAAGGCTAGGCTTATGATTAGGGGTTTTAACCAAAAGAAATGTGTTGATTACTTTGATACTTATTGTCATGTGACGAAAATAGCGACCATTAGGACTCTTATAATTGCTTTAGGCTCTATTAATGACTTAGCGTACATCAAATGGATGCCGAAACAGCATTTCTAAATGGTGATTTACAGGAAGAGATCTATATAACTCAACCCTGAGGGTTTTGTGGTTCCAGGATAGGAGGATAAAGTATGCAAATTGAGAAAATCCTTATATGGACTAAAACAAGCACCTAAGCAGTGGTATGAAAAATTTAATATCACATTAGTAGATAATGACTTTATTGTAAATTCATTTGATATATTTATTCTAAGATGAAAGGTTCAGATTGTGTGATTTTATATTTATATGTTGATGACATGTTGATCTTTGGTCCTAAAGTGAACGTTATTAATGAGACTAAGAATTTTTTATCTTCTAAATTTGAAATGAAAGACCTGTGGTGAAGTAGATGTGATTTTGGGAGTTAAATCAAAAGAACCGCTAATGATTTATCTTTGTGTCAGTCTCATTACATTGAAAAGAAGTTGAAAAAATTTGATTGTTTTGATGTAGTTCTAGTGAGAACATCCTTATGATCCTAGCATACACTTGAGAAAGAATAAAGAATCTAGTATTACTCAAACTGAATATGCTATTATAATTAGGAGTGTAATGTTTCTCATGAACTATACTCAATATAACATATGTTGTTATTAGATTGAGTAGATTTACTCATAATCCCAGTAGTGAACACTGAAATGCTCTCCATCGCTTACTAAGGTATTTAAAAGGTACAATCTATTGGTGTTTGCATTTTTATAAATCTCCTATTGTTTTAGAAGGGTTTTGTGATGCAAACTGGTAACTAACAATGATGAAGTTAGCTCCACCAGTGTCTATATGTTTACTTTGGGTGTAGGTGCTATTTCGTGGAAGTCTTCCAAACAAACTTGTATAGCACGTTCTACCATGGAATTCGAATTCATTGCTCTTGAGTTGGCAGGGCAAGAACTTGAGTGGTTGAGAAATCTTTTGGCAGATATGCCAGTATGAGGAAGACAAGATTCACCCACCTCTTTTCATTTTGACTCACAGGCAGCAATTGGAATTGCCAAAAATAGTGTGTACAATGGAAAAAAGAGACATATTTGCATCAGACATGGTGCAGTTAAACATTTGTTGAAACTGGTGTTATTTCCTTGGTTTGAAAGAAATTTGGCAAATCCTATTACCAAGGGTTTGGCAAGGAAAATAATCCTTGGAACATCGAGGGGGATGGAGCTAAAGCCCATTGATTGAGTCGGTGTGGTGGACCCTATAGGTCTCAATACGTCTACTATCCCTATTGCTTGAGGCGGTGTTTTATAAGGTTGATCTTATTTTTCTCTTAATGTTTCTATAGCCTTAAGGTGTGCTATTTGAGATAGACTTGATGGAATCACCTACGTGAGTGTAAAGTTGTGGTCGCCTTTTATGAAAGACATGGGTCGTCTTTCTAGAGCACTCATAAGACCCAAGGTGTGTGTGCATGACCAAAGAAGCACTTTATTGGATCGAGGAGTTTGCTTAAAATCAAGGATATGGTATATGTTGAGGGGTCTCAACTTATGTCCATTTAGTTCAAGAATACTTCACTTTGTGGATGTATTGTTGCCTCATTTCACTACGTTTCAATTCAAATCGAAAGATATTGACACTTAAGTATATGTTCCTTTCTTTTGCCTAGAAATTTTTCTTATTCTTTATCTTGCATTAGTGGGGAATTGTGGATTATATTCCTTTTCTTTTAATGCAAAGGATAAGTTACATTTTTTATCTCTCCGTAATTAATCTATGTGAACATTGTTAAGTCGTTAGTATATGTGGAATAGGAGAGTTCTTTCCACATTAATGGTTCACATTTATCTCAAGTGTCAGTTTCTTAACTTTGTAAGAAAATATAGAAAGTATCTAGAAGACTTGAAGTTACTTTTGTAATATGACAAATTTGTCATTAAAGTAAGAGTACATTTATTATACGTTAGTTTCTTACATTCTTTCGGTGGATGAAAACATAAATGTTTTCCTATTTAAGGAGTATCATTTGGGAGCTCAATATAGAGAAGAAAAAAGAAACTCATTTCTTTCGTATACTATCTCCTTCACTCAGTCCTTTATTGGCTTAAATAATCATTCTTCCTATTGTGGATTTCTGGGCAATTGTTTTTGTGCAACTCCAAACTTTCAGCCATGAGTGCACGTATTTGAGAGTAACTCTGGAACCTTGGGGAGCGACCGTCTAGAACTATTTGCACCGGAGTCAGGCCGAAATCACTTTCAAGGCAGAGGCTTGGCACGACACAGTGTTTATGCTAAGCTATTTACTTCTTTACAATTCTAATCCACTATCAATATTGTAGTATTTTCCCAACATATTTGACCATTTAGGTGACTTTAGAATATTGAATAATAAGAGAATTAAAATAGAGAAAGTGGAATGAAAAAAGTAAATGTAGGAATAATAATATTGAGTCATGTCAATCTTCAGGATATAAATGATGAAACAAAATAGGAAGCCACTTAAAGAAAAGATATTACAATTACCTAAAAACTATTTCGTATCTTAATTACTACAAGATCCCCACATTAAATAGGGTAAAAAATTCTACCTAATCTATATTTTCAAATTTAACAATACATGATAATTTTCCCATTGCACTATATATTGAAGTTTTCTTTGTAAAGCAAAGTTCAACCTTCATATTTCTCTGTTTTCTTCCTTTCTTCTTTAATAGAAAGCCAATAACTAAATTCCAATGATAAGAGTACCATCGAAACATATCAATGGATTAGGGCTGAATCATTTATGAAACTTTTAAAAACTCTCAAATTGTCACAGAAAAGAGTTCCCAAAGAATTTATAAGGAGTTGATGGTTGTGATTTATAACCAACTAATAATTCAATAGACTACATTGATGTCTGCAGTTTTAGGAAAATTAGGAAGAAACTCCTTCATTTGAGGGTTAAAGAATAAAACATTGAAAAATAAAAAAAGAAATATCTTACCTCAATCATGTGTTTTTTTCGTATTTTCTATTACTATTGTGTAACATCCCGCCTTAGAAAGACCCAAAAATAGAAAGAACTAATTTGGAAAGAGCCAAATCTGAAATTTTTCAAGTTATACTTAAGTTGTGAGTTTTGGGTCAACTTCAAATGACCATAACTTTTAAAACAAGATGATTTAGGTGGCCTATAAGATATCAAATGAAAGGTCTTAGAATTCCAACGCCATCGTGTTTGCTATGTTTCAAGCTCGTATGAGGGAGATATGCCCATTTGAAGTTAGCTTGTCCAATTAAGGAAAGTTACCCGAAAAATATGAGGGGTATTTTGGTCTTTTCCTTACCCTTTCGCATTTCAGCATTTTATAGTAAATAATTAGGGGTCTAAACTGATTTGGCTCAGTTTTCCCAAACCAAATTACGCTTAGGGTTTTGAGAGGAGTTCAAGAAGAGGAGAAAAGGAGAGAAGATTCAAAGCGTTCGTCAAGTTCTTGGAGTTTTCTTGCGGAATCGAAGGTTGTTTCGCTAAGGGTTTAATGCCTAAGAGTTATGTGAGTTCTCATAGTGTTGGAGTCATTCACCCACTCGCCAATCATGTTATTTTCAGCCAAATTTCATTCTCAAAGTTGAAGGATTTGAGTTCTTGATTAGTGTTCTTGAAGTATTGTTTCCGTTCTTGAATTAGCATGGGTTTGATGAGTTCTTGAGATAATCCTATTGTGCTTGAGAGTTGTTTTTCAGTAGATTCTTGTGTATTTGTATTGTTTAATTGAATCTAAGGAAAATTTGAGAAAAGAAATCGATTCTAGACTAATTAGAGTCAAAAAACGAGAAGAAAAATTTGTCGGATAGTTCTAAGGGAGGGGTGGTGCGGTGCACCCCAGATGCGCCAGAGGGTCTGGGGCGGTATGCCAAGAGTGCGCAATTTTGGGGTCTCTGAAGTTTAGGGGTTGGTGCCCCGCGCTAGTAGTGCGCCAGGGTCGCCTCCCCCCAATATTTTTCCATCGTTTAGCCCATCTATGTTCGTCTAATGTATACCTTCACTTCCTGTCGATTCTAACTACTCTAAACTACTTCTAAACATCTAGAAATTCATTCAAACATGAATCATAACCTTGAATTCATAATTCAAATTCAAGATAGAGCTAAGAGTCAAGTCTTGAGAGTTCATCCGAGTCATTTTAATAAGTCTTTTACAATCGTTTTAAACTTTTTTTAAGACTTGAGCACTTGAGTTTGAGAAATAGTAGAGTTGAGTTCAGTTTCTTTAAAATGATATATGGGAACTAAGTATTCCCAAGAGTAAATGTTTTTACATTTAAGCAGAGAGAAAACACTGATTTTCGAAAAAGTTTTCATGAGCAGTTTTTAGTACCATCTCTTTTAAGAGAAAGATTTTTGAGTAATAATTTCAAACCACAGAAACAGTTATGTTTTTAAACATATTAGTTAGTTACATTATGGGAGTAGTATGGGGGCAAATTCAGATAACTCAAAGTCCTCATAAACTATGTAGCCAACATGGGTAGAAAGGGTCATACTTTTTAGATGATTCCTAAATGCTTTTAGCATAGACTAATGGATCCACTTAGTAGTAGGTCATATACCCCATCAAAGTATAAGACATTTCTGGCAGCGTGGGCTAGACGTTGTATCATCACATAGCTCATAGTGATGGTTGTCCGTTAGAGAATCTCCCACGGAGTTACTTGTATTTTATATACAAATTGAGTTATATTATATTTTCTAATACATTGAGTTATTGTTTACTAATTTAAAAGGTTTTCTTTACAATGCATCTTTATTACTGCTTTATATTGAATTGAGTTGAGTATTCCCTAAGTTGAGTTGAGATGAGGTAAGTTGTTTATTTATCTCCAATTCAAGCTTATGTCACGTTTTAGAATTCCCCTCGCATTCTCGTACATTCCATGTATTGACGCCATTTGGTCTGCATCTTTTATGATGTAGATATAGGTAACCAGGATCAGCATCCAGCACATCGTTGATCCAGTGAGTTCCAGAGTTGTTGGTGAGCTTCTTGCTTCTAGAGGATCCCTTATTTACTTTCAGTCGTTTCATTTTGCTATTAAGATGTCGTGGATGTTGTCCCGACGTCCATCTCAGTTAATAGAGGCTTCATTAATAGATAGACAGTAGTTCATAAGTCTTGTTCATTTCAGTTGTTATGTTTTAGACTTTAGTTGCCGCTTTGGCTAGTGAATGTTTATTTCTAAACTATTCTAAGTCGTCTAATTTGAGATTTTTTGAGTTAAAATTTTTCATTTGAGTTCATCTTATTTTTGAGTAAGTCTTCCGCTAAGAGTTAAGTCAGGCCAAGGGTTCGCTTAGCGCTAGCAATGGCTCTTGAGAGTCAGTCGCGTCTAGGGTGTAGGCTCAGGGCGTGACATATTGTCTCTCCCACAACTTGATCTATTAATTTTATTAGAAAAAATAATTCACAATGTCTGTATTCATCACTTTTCACTCGTTATGTGAACACAAATTATTAAATTCCCTCTTGAATGAAAACACAAAAGAAATTAATTAAAGAATCAAAACATGAAAATGAAATGAAAATCTCGTTGCACTATATATAGAAGTTTTCTTTGTGAAGCAAAGTTCAACTTTCATCTTTCTCTGTTCTCTTCATTTGTTCTTTAATAGAAAGCCAATACTTAAATTCCAATGATAAGAGCACTGGTGAAACATATCAATAGATTAGGGCTGAATCATTTATGAAGCTTTTAAATGATCTCAAATTGTCACAGAAAAGACATCCCAAAGAATTTATAAGGAGTTGATGGCTGTGATTTATTACCGAAGAAAGATAAAGTTTGAAATTGTTGTGACTATTCATAGGAAATAAGTCTTTTTAATACATATAATATGTTGGTTAATTAAAAATGTATTAATGTTCCAAAATAATACATATAAGATTGAATTATGTATGTGATGAAAATCGTAAGAGGAAAATACGAGTATGATTTGATGAATAATTTGCTACAATTTGTTCACAAACTCTTTCTTATGTAGTACCTCGAATTTCGTTGAATTTCAAACTTAATAAACTTTTGTAAATACCACTTGAGATTTTCTAAGAAGTAGAAGAGTAGAAAACATTAAAAAAAAAGGTAGTTTAAAAGTGAGAGGAAACCCCTCTATTTATAGCTAACAAACAGTAGTATGAATAGGTGCTAGTTGTTCCTTATTATAAAAGTCACAATCCTTCGAAAAAGGCACTGCTCATCGAAAAACTCACAACCCTTTGAAAAAGTTACAACTTATCAGAAAAGGCACAACCCTTTGAAAAAGTCACAACCCTTCGAAAAAATTACAACCCTTCTCACTCATCAGAAATGCCACAGCCCATCAAAAAAGTCTCAACCCTTCGAAAAAGTCACAACTCATCGAAAAAGTCATAGCCCTTTAATGTGAATGTGTATCTAATTTTAATATAATACATAATACAAGTAAATAAATATAAAAATAAATAATTGAGTATTTTTAATTGGGGGATATTGTAGTTCAACATTCATGTTTGGAAGTTCATGCTTTTAAGGTAGTATTGAATGAATTGATGATTGATATTGATTGATGATTGATTGATTGATATTGATTGATATACTAGATTTACCACACGTGTGTTGCAGATGTATGCCTAATATTGAGTTTTATATACCCGAAAAATGTTTTCATACTATATTGTATCAAACTATTGTCTATGCAATATAGGTCTAATTTAGGCGTTGTTTCTAGATGTTGTAATTGAGTATTGTAACATATAATGCAACCTTACTAAATATAGATTTTTAAATAATTGTAGTGTAGCCTACGAATGTTTTAGGCTATTTGTTAAAAACTAATTGAGCATGAATTAACATTTTGTCCTCTTAATTATGTGGTGTTTCCTGAAATACATGGTACCTTTAAGTTGTACCAAAACATTGTAACCTAATATTAAATAACTAAGTCTATACGATTGAAACCACTTCTTTGGTAGTTGTTTGGTGTTGTTCATATTTTGTCTTCTTCTCCCACACCTGTGAATTCATCCAATGGAAGTTTCACTAGCTACATGTAATATGTATGTTTCTTCTAGTTGACTTTTAAGATCGAATACATATGATACCCTCTGATTGTACTTACTTTGCCAAGAGTGTTGTATACATTTGTTTAGTGCGATGCTTGAGAGGATGTGGGTAGACATCATTGAGTGTTCCTGTATTTTGCATCAGTTTGTTAAGTGACATCTCAAATTTGTTAAAACTCAGCTTACAATCTTGTCACTTAGTTTGACAGTATTGTGGTTATGTAGTATTTTATTTCAAATTATCTGTCCTTTCCTTTATACTATTATAATCCTATCTTAGTTCATGTGTCTGTTTGGGTCTATGTAGAGACACAACTGTTTTACTAAATGTAGTGACAAAGATTTTCATGTTTTTCCAAGTCCTGATTTGCTCTTTACTGAAGTAGAGCTGCACAAAAATCTCATCCACAAGCTAAATACACTAATTGTTGGAAAATCATAGTAGCTCGGTTGGTTGGCTACCTAAACTTTCACCTTGTTGGTGAGGGTTTGATCATCAATTTTGATTGAGGAACCTTGTAGGTCAGCTCTTCATTGCTACAATGGATGTTCCCAAGAAAGCAGGTGTGTTTATTCCCACGACCCAAATCAAAGGTTTTCCTTATGGATATCAGCTGAGACTGCTCGTGTTAAGGGATCATGAGCATTCGACATGGATTAGCTGACATAACAAAGGTAAATAAAGCTTACAAAAAACATATATGTCTGGGGCAAGTAGACTATTCATTTTATGTGCTTTACATCAGTAGCAGGAGGAAATCACATTCTCAACTCATGGTGATGGTACATTCAATGACAATGTCGTGATGAATTTACTAAGGCAAGGAAGACTGTCAATAGCCATGATTCTTAAGATTTTCTTGACGTAGACAGCAGTCAGAATAGTGTTAGAGTAATATTATTGTCCCTAATATATGAAAGCATCAAGCAGAAGATTTTATTACTATGAGTGTCTGAATGTTTTAAAAACTCTTAAGCTAAGTAATACGAAGGGAAATCAAGGACTGCGACTGACACAAAAAAGACGAGATAAAGAATAGAATCAGAAGAAGAAGTCTTTTATTAATTCTTCAGGTTAGATAAATAAGTACCTAGAATGAAAATAAAACTAAAAACACACGACCTAGAAGTTCACTAAATAACTCCTAAATAATAGGAACACATGACTAACAACTAATTGACTAAGTCTTACTTAAAACATAAACTTAAAACTAAATTTACTGTAGTAAAAAAGCAGATTCCTAACGCTCCTCCTTGCTTTGGATACTGCAAACTCTAATTTTATGTCTAAGAAGCTCGAATTTGCTGATCGGTAAAGGCTAAGTAAACAGGTCTGCTTGCTGGTTTTTAGACTTCCAATAGACTAGAGTTAGTTCTCCCCTTTGCTGCACTTCTCTCAGGAAATAGAACTTGATGTTGAAATGCTTGGTCTTCTTGTGAAACACCAGATTGTTTGAGATTACAATAGTTGCCTGGTTGTCGACAAGAATGATATATAGTACTTTCCTTCTGTTAGAGACGTAAATCACACATGATCTTTCTAAGCCATAAGACTTAGTGTACTGCTCATGTCGCTACTTTGAATTCAGCTTCTACAGTGGATTGTGTAACAATTTCCTATTTCTTAGATGACCATGAGAATATTCCTAAACATAGGCTAAAACAATGGTCATTAGTACTTCTCATATCATCTGCTGATCCAACCCAATCATAATCTGAGAATCCAAGTAACTTGAAGCTTAGACACTTCTCAGACTTTACACTATAGTCAACAATACCATTAATATATCTTAATATTCTTTTTACTGCTCTTAAATGCATTTCACTTGCACAGTGCATAAAACGAGATAAGAGACTTACAACAAATGGAATATCAGGCCTTGTTGCAGTAAGATACATTAAGCATCCAATCAAGCTTATATAATAACCTTCATCAACATTGTCGTCTCCATCTTCTTTATAGAGCTATTCTTTTTGATTCATCTCACCGACTTGCATTCCTCCCTTTGAAATTTCTTCAGAATTTCATTAGCATATTTCTTCTAGCAAATGAACACTTCACTTTTGCTTTTCTTGATCTCCATTCCAAGAAAATAGGTCATAAGACCAAGATCTATCATTTCAAAAACTTGCATCATTTCTTCTTTAAACTCCTCAACCAGCCTTGTATTATTTCCTGTTAACAGAAGATCATCAACATAAAGCGACATAATAAGGATATTAGTGTACTTAAGTTTTACATTCAAAGTGGATTCCGATAAGCTTTTTTCAAAGCCCAAGCTTAACAGATGATCATCTATCCTACTATACCAAGCTCTTGGTGCTTGGTTTAGGTCATACATAGCCTTTTTTAGCGGATAAACTTTTCCATCATCACCGTGCTTCACAAATCCTGATAGTTGCTCGACATATATTTCCTCCTCCAGTATGCCACTTAAGAAGGCTGATTTGACATCGAGTTGGAACACATTTCATTCCATTTGTGTTGCTATTGCGAGTAGCAATCTGATTATATATAATCTTGCAACAGGAGAAAATGTGGCAGAGTAATCAACACCATAAATTTGTGTGTACCTTTTAACTACAAGCCTCGCTTTGTATTTGTTGATTGAACTATCTGCACTTAACTTTTTTCTGAAGACCCATCTCACACCCATGACTTTTCTATCTTCAGGTTTGTCGACTAACACCTAAGTTTTATTTTTCTCAATCATAGAGATATCCTCCTCCATTTCTTTCTTCCATTTTGGGTCTTGAAGAGCTTCTACTAGACCAGCAGGTCCATAGATGGTGACATTACACCTCTGGTAGATATCCAACAACAATCTTCTCCTTTTGACTAGGTGATCATCTTCTAGTTCTTGTTGCCAGTGTTCTATTTTTTTCTCTTCAGGAAGTCTGATGTTTGCTTCTAAAGAGTATTTTCCTAATTTCTGAGAATTTTTCCAATCCCACTGTTCATTCTCAATAAAATGAACATCTCTTGTAATTGTCATCTTTCCTATTTGAGGATGATAGACCTTGTAAGCTATAGAAACTCCACTGTAACCCACATGGATTCCTATGGCCATCTTGTCAAGTTTTTCATGTTTAACTAGAGGAATATGAACAAAACACACACAACCAAACGCTCTAAGAAAACTTAGTGAAGGCTTAAACCCGTACCAAGCTTCAAATGGTATTTTATCCTTCAAAGCTCTCATTTGAAGTCGATTCTGCATAAAAATTATGGTATTTGCTACCTCTGCCCAAAATATCTTAGGCAGCTCCTCATGCAATACATATCTGGCCATCTCCATTATACATCTATTCCTTATCTCAATAACAACATTTTGTTATGGTGTGTATGGTGTTGTAAGCTAATGGACAATGTTGGCCTCCTCACACAACGAATCAAATTTTGCTGAAGTGTATTCCTTTCCATTTTCAGACCTAAAATCTTGAATCTTACAATTACTTTGATTTTCTACCAATTTGTTGAATTTCCAAAATACACATCAACTTCTGACTTGAATTTCAGGAAAAATAACCAACATATTCTTGTAAAACCGTCAATGAAAGAATGCAATAGATGCTACTTGTAGTGATGGAGTTCCTTTGAGGCCCTGCGACACTAGTGTGAACTAGTTGTAGCTTTTTTAGGCTCTCCAAGTTAATTTTGAAAATGTCTTTCTGCGTTGTTTACCGAATTGGCAGGCATGATATTCAGTGGAATTTTCTTCCAGATCAGGTAGGTTCTCCACCATCTTCAACTTTTGCATCTTGACAAGCCCTTGATAAGATAGTGCATGAGTCTCTTGTGCCATAACTCAGGGACATTTGCTTTTGCTAAATACAATATCTACTCT
The DNA here is from genome assembly GCA_037074985.1 of Solanum bulbocastanum. Taxonomy (NCBI): domain Eukaryota; kingdom Viridiplantae; phylum Streptophyta; class Magnoliopsida; order Solanales; family Solanaceae; genus Solanum; species Solanum bulbocastanum. The sequence goes on along the minus strand of CM073597.1, from coordinate 34,633,013 downwards.
TCCTCAGATGGATCTAATGAGAAACTTTTTCCTCTCATTTTGACTTTATACAAGTCATGTCCTAAGGGATCCTTGATCAAGCAATATTTATCTTCAAAATAAAGTTTGAAACCTTTTTCTAAAAATTGATCAATGCTTAACAGGCTTAGGTCTAAGTTTGTAATGACATGTTCTTATCATTATGGATAAGCCAATTGGGAAGGAATTTGGTCCAGAAAACTTCTAAGTAGTAACTTGGAAATTTTGAGCCTAGGCCAGACTTGAACGAAATCTGAGTCGGGTGAGGTCTAGGGTAATCTAGTAATGGATAGGGGATTTGATTATGAATTTGATCATTATAGTAAATATCCAAGACGATAAGGAGTCTGTACGTCTTTTTGGAATCGAATTTGGGAGGGTAGAACTCTCATAATTAATCTTAGCGTGAAAGGGTGGTTTTAGAACATCAAGATTTGAGGGTGTGTTGTGAAATGTGGACTTGAAACACAAATTTCGAGTCTCTGTCTCCGTGCAACCCGCCACGGCAGGATTATTTCTGCCATGGAGGGGCCGCTATGGCGGACTAGTCGCGAGTAAAAATGGAAAGTCCCAAAAACATTATTTTTCTACAAACTCATTCCTGGAGAGCAAAAGGGCAACCTAGGGCTATTTTTTCCGTAATTTTCACGCTAAAGGTAAGTCAATTACTCCCCTAATTCGTAAATTGATTCTTAGAACTTAGAATCCTTACTATTTATCCTTGGGGGAGGGTTTTGGCATGAATTTAATGGTGTAAAAAGCCCTAGTTGGGTGTTAGGATCATGGGATTGGACGAGGGTTAGTATTTGGATATAATTCGGGTAAACTAGGTAACTAATATTAATCCTTTATATTAATTACTTGTTTTAGACAAAGAACAAGTTGAGAGACTCTAAAAAGGGAAAGCTCAAGTTCCTTAAGAATGTTCAGGCTTGGTTTCGAGGTCGGTGATGGTTTGAGATCCCATTTGTGTTATATATGCATAATAAGTACTCCATTGTATTCATGCATGTATATGAATAGGGAATGATGAAATGAATCTAATGAAATATCTATTTGTGATTCTGTAGCATGCAATGAAATTGTTACCTGATTGTATGATACAAGTGTGTAAATCATTCATTGTGGAGCTGATTGTGTTTGTGATTGTGGTTGATTAGATCGGGTGTTATGTTCTGACACATTATTGGATTGGGTGTCACGTTCCAACACACTAACATTTTGAGTGTGTGTTCCATGAGAGGACCATCATTGGCTGTTGCATTTTGAGATTGATATTGTGATGGGTAAATTGTTATTCTTTCTGTATATGTGTGGGTTACTATGTTGAAGTTACTTGTGTATGTCTCACTTACTGGAATAGTTGTGTCTTCCTACTAGTACACTGTTGTTTGTGTATTGATATTGCACTTGCTCTTTCTTTGTTGAGTACATGACATCTTCAGGCGGCTGTTAAGAGACCTCAGCTAGGAAATCACTGACTTGTCGAGTTCAAGGGTGAGCCAGTTCCTTCAGGCTACCATGGATTCATCTAGGATCTTAGTCCATTTCCTTCAAACTTGGACCTTTTAGACTCTTTACTTTATGTTTAGTTGTTTTGGGGTTGCATCCTCTTCTCTTAGACCGTTTAGTTAGAAGTTTTGGTACAATGACTTTCAGGGATTGAATTTCCGCTTGCTTATGTTTATTTTTGATAACTTACTGAGTTCATGGGAACTCAACTTTTAAAGTGATTTTTAAACATGTTTCCACATATTTTAATGCCTGTCTTTTGGTTAGTACTATTTAGTTGGGTTGTAGTATTGGTTATTCCACCGGAGGGTTAGTATAGGTGACAATTAAGGTGGTTTGGATCGTGACAAAGTTTGGTACATAAAGAACATTTGTTATCATTTTTGTACCTGCTTGTGTCTCAACTGCAATAGTTGACATTCCTTTTGTTGGAATATGACCAACATGGCCTATTTGAACATTTGCACCTCGAGCAGGCCTCAATTCTTTGAAGAGTTCTTTATCACGAGTCATGTGATTTGTGCATCTACTATCAATCAACCACAACTCACTTGAAACATTGCTTGCAAAACATGATGCAACAAAGAGTTGATCCTCCTCCTATTCATTTACAACTAGAGCATCTACATCTTTCTGGTGAGTATTGTTCTTACAAATGATTGCTTCATGCCTAGACTGATTGCACTTACTGTGCTTGCTTAGCTTTAAGCCTTCTAGAACACTTGGAAGGTGTGTGTCCAATCTTCCCGCAATGCTTACAAGAATGGTAGTTTCCTTTAAAGCTAACTGTTATTTTTTTGTTGTGTGTTGCATCTTCTCCATCTGTTGGTTGGTGCTTCTTGTTCTTTTTTTTCTTATATCGTCCATCATTTTGGTGCTTGGAAGGTAAGGCTCCTTTAGCAGCTCCTTATTGTCTCATAACACGTTGTTTCTCTTGTTCTTGAACGGCACCTAAGAGCTATGTTAGTGTAATACTGGACAGGTCCTTAGTATTTTCTAAGGTTGTAATTAATGGTCGCCTCAAATCTTTTAGGTGTCGTCACAAGGATTTTCTCAATGATCCTTGAATCGTTAAAAGTGGAACCCAACAATCTGACGTAATTTGCTATGTTAAGATGCTGGTCAATGTACTCCTTTATGGTTTCACTATACTTCATCCTTTGCAGCTGAAACTCACGTACCTAATTTAGCACTTGTATCCCTCGAATCCTTTCATCTCCTTCATACTCAGTTTTAAGATAAACTCATATCTCTTTTGCTGACTACATAGACATGATACGAGTGAAGACAGTGGATGAAACTGCAACAAATAAACAAGCATTTGCCTTTGATTTCCTAATTTTCCTTTCCTGGTGATTTTTCATTTGCGACATCGTTGGATTGTTTAGCAAGGGAGTAATGATGTATTCATATTCTATAGCCTTCCAGTGATCCAAAGCTTCCTGCATTCTAACATCCCAGATTCGATAACTTTCTCCACCAAAAGTTAGTGGTGCCATTAATGAAAAACTTGTTTCTCCATTCATGATATTCATGAAATATGATTGGCGCGCACACACATATGTCCCTTACGAAATAAATCTCCTATAAGAGTTGAGGAAGAAATCTTATACCTAGCTATAAATAGTGACAATTCTTCCTTTGTGGTAATAAAACGAAAAAGATCATAAATGAATAACAAGTATTATATTGTGTTTATATTTTGAGGTTAATGCAGTTAAAGAGAGAGTTGAGACAAAGAAATATATTTTAAGTTCCTAACTAATTCACTATAAAATAGAGTAATTTTATATTGAAGAAAGTATTCAAATTGAAGAGTTTTAAACTTTTCAATTAATCTAAAGTTGGTTTATACCTTATGTTGTTGGACTATTGTATCCTGGAAGGGACAAATTAAGAATTCTATACTAGATCGGTGCAGATCATACCGTAATGGGCTTGAATTTCTTAAAGAGAGTAAAATATCTTTTCCTCAACATCAATATTTGTTTATTCATTTTATTTTCAACTGTAAGTTACTATAATTTGTGATATATTCACCAACAGTAAACAATCCAGGCAAAATACTTGCTACAATAAATGACAAAAATGAAGGTAATAACATGTACACATGATGACTGCTACATATGGGTGTGTATTGTAAAAAAAAAAAAAACAATTAATCATCAATCGCAAAAAATTTGCATATTTTTTGCCTTTAGTTTTCTCTGAATGTCTTTGGTATGAAATGCTGGCTTCTTTTCCTGATCATTAGTTTATTTTTGTTAAATATGATATGTAAATTAATAAGAAGGATATTAATGCAATTTAATGGGATCAGGGTATTTTTGTCCTTTTTTTTAATGTATTATAAATTGTCGATATATAAGTGAAACGACAAATTGCGATAATTTAGAACCAAAATAGATTATTAGTTTGTTATGGATCTGGATTCAACAAAGTAAGCCTTTTGATGTAGTTCAAATGAGGTGAAAAACAAGTATCGCACATAAGAGTGTAAAATAAATTAAATGGCTGATGGAATTATGAAGAAGTTGTCTGAAGATGTGGTACTCCCTCCGTCCCATTTTATGTAGTACTTTTCGCATTTCGAGATTCAAACAAGACGATTTTGACAATAAGTTTTTCATAGATCCTTTTTACATTTTGAATTATTAATTATTATGACTTATATACTTTTTATGTAGTTTACAAATATATAAATTTTATTTCAAAAAATTTGAAGATTTCATACGCAAATGTCGATAAACTGTTTGACTTTCAAAAAATGAAAAATGCCACATAAATGGGGACAGAGGGAATAATTTATATACTTTTGAGACTCGCGGTAAAATACATTATGCGATTCAATTGCATCTCAAAAACTTGTTACACTCTCATTAAATCCTCCACTTTTATCAATCTTTATCTCTACCGCGCAACAACTTCCAAAGATGAATTCTTTCTTTTCAAGCATTGCTTCGAACATGAAAGAAATAGGTATAAAACTATATTGTCTTTACTTTCTGATGATGACAATGATAGTGATTATTTTAACCCGATTATTCAAGATCTAGATGTCACTCATTTGAAATCCAATAATAATTATAGCCTTGATCAATTTATTGGTCCTTGTCATGGTTTGATTGCTATGATGGACTCCGTTACCACCATCTTAATTAATCCATCTACCAGAAATTATAGACTTCTCCCACCCGACCAGTTTATTGGTTGTCAAAAAGATTACTATCGTTCCATCCAAAATGTTGGTTTTGGATATGACTCTATCACGAATGACTATAAAGTTATTAGAATTTCAATAATATATATGACAGATCGTGATGATTATCCAGAAAAGATGGATAGAATAGTTGATATCTACGATCTGAGTGTTGATAGTTGGAGAAAATTAGATGGTGGAGTGGTTCAACAATTGAGCATGTTTTATTGTGTATCTTGTTCGCAAATGTTTTACAGGGGAATTTGTCATTGGGTTGCATCTCAAGACATAGATGGAAACATTGATGAATACGTAATTCTTTGTTTTGAAATGAGCACTGAAATTTTCCACAGTTTAAAAATTCCAGAACCTTGCCATTTAATCTATGGACCGAATTCTTTGTTTTGAAATGAGCACTGAAATTTTCCAGTTTAAAAATTCCAGAACCTTGCCATTTAATCTATGGACCGAATTCTTTGTTTTGAAATGAGCACTGAAATTTTCCACAGTTTAAAAATTCCAGAACCTTGCCATTTAATCTATGGACCGAGTTGTAAACTCATGTTATTACATGATTCTTTAGCATTGATTTATCATCCCTATTCGGAGCCGGTGATTCATGATGAAAAGGGTTTCATAAATATTTGGATAATGAAGGATTACAATGTATATGAGTCTTGGATTAAGAAATACACAATTAGGGGTCTTCAAATTGATTTCCCATTAGCAATTTGGAAGGGTTATTTGCTTATCAGAGTGGAAGTGGATGTTTGATGTCCTATAATCATAATTCCAATGTGGTAAAGGGATTAAGTTTTCATGGTGTTCCTCAAAGTTTTAGAGTTATATGTTACAAGGATAGCTTGACTTCAATTCCAAGAGAAAATGAGCACACTACACAAGTTCATAAATTTTAGAGGAAATATAATCTTCATCACTTGTAGCTTGTTCACTAATTGAGTTATTTTAGTTAGGAAAAAATACTTACCCTGCAACATATTATTTGTTTATGACACAACTTTAGCAATATGAATTTATTGTTAACTTTCTTTTTATTCATTCTCACAAGAAGGAAATTTTGTTCTTTTTTCCCTCATTTCTAATGCAATGTATAGTTTTGAACCAACTAAATTTATCGTCATGGCAAATCTTTTCTTCTTTTTTTTTTTTTTTTTTTTATAAATCTTCCTTCTCATTTTCTCTGAATTTGGCCGAGTTCATATTTATAGTTGCGACAGTTGTCCTACTCACATATTAATGGTCACAACTAGAAGTGTCAAATGGACGGATTGGATTGAAATTTGAGATATTAAAATGGGTTAAAATAGAAATTGGGTTGAGTTCTGACCCGCTTAAGTTTACTTTGAGCTCAAATGTGTTGGGCTCAAATGGGCTTAAAAAGTGGGTTGGGTCTTGACCCACCCAATTTGACTCGCTTAATCTCAATAATTTAATATATTGTTATATAAATTTTATAACCACAATTTGAACTTCACATCAAGAAAATTTAAAAAAAGAAGTTACAAATTGATAGATAAATCTTAAAAGATATAAAATAGCTAGTAATTCATACCTTCAATATAGTAACATACATTACATCAATAAAATAAAGAGTCTTAAAATGGATTGAAATTGAATATTAAATTGTGTTCAATTGAATATTCTCTTAAAATGAGTTAAGACTTTATGAAATGAGATTGAACTCAATTCAAATTATCTTGAGCTCAGTCCTTAAAATTATGGTTGAGTTGGACGGATTACCTATAATTGGACTCATTTTTAATGCCACAACCCAAATCTAGATCGTGACACGGCACCTAATGAGCTACTTACTACCCATAAGGCGAACCGTCTAAGATATAACATGCAATTTATGAAGAACAAGTAAACAAGATTAACAATAAATGTCTATATATACTAAGTGAGAAAACGTTAATACAAAGTATGAATACTGCCAATACAACCCAAAAGTGATTAAGTCATAGAGTTATTAAGTGTGAATATAAAATATGAGATGCAACTCGAAAGGGAAGTGCTAAAGTATCCTAAAAATTAAATAAAATTCATTGTTATGCTCTAATGGTGGCTAGACTCAATTAGATAAATACTGAATAAATGTTGGAGCCACTTATTGCAATACCCCGTATGTCTATGCTAACATACAACTAGTCAAACGTTGATGAGTTTATGTGAAATGAGAAAACAAGGATATAAATGGATAAGTATATTAAGAAAAACATATATGACGGTGTGATTGAAGTGTTTTTAAAGTATTTAGTCTCAAGGAAGCCTTAGAACCTGTTTAGATTGACTTTTGGCTTTTGGCGTATAAGTCAAAAGCTAAAAGTCATAAGTTAGAAATCTTAATTTAAGCTTTTGATTTATATTTATCATTTTAGCTTAAAATCAAAAACTTATAAGCACTATTCAAATTTCCAATCATGTGATGATTTACAGGTAGGGGTGGCAATTTCAACCCATATAAGTGAAATGAAACCATTTTTTTCATATTATATTAAATGAATCACTCATATTTTCTTAAATGGATAAATATGGACTTCAACTTATTTAAGCTCATACAAATATGGACAAAATGGGTAAACATGAGAATCCATATAAACCCATAATCACTCTCTTATCATAAAAATCTCTAATTACACTATTTATTTTTTAAAATAAAATATAAAACGTTGGGGGTGGGGAGGGTGTGGGGGCAAGAAAAAAAATTTGGAAGTTTTTATAAAACTTTTTTGGGTGTGGGTGGGAGGTGTCCTAAGGTGGGGGTGGGTTGGCAAAAAAAATTAAAATTTTTATTTTTCCGAAAAAAAAGTTTTTTTAAAATTTTTTTGGGGTGGGGGGTATGGGTTGCCAATTTTTTTTTGTCAAAAAAAAGTCTTTTGAAATTATTTTTTTGGAGTGGGGAGAGGTGGCGTGGGGTGGGGAAGTTGGGCTGGCAAAAAAATATTTTTTTTAAAAGAATTAAATTTTTCTTTTTTTAAAAAATTTTTTTGGGGTGGGGGGTAGGGTGGGGGGTGGGGGTTGGGGGTAGGAGTTGCCAATTTTTTTTGGGGGGTGGGTGGGTATAGGGGTGGGGTGGTAGGGGTAGGGTGGGATGATAGGGTTGAGGTATTAACAACTTAGCTTTGATTTAATAATTTTTGCCTTTAGGAGATTAAAGTGGGTTACAACCATTTTATCCAAATAATATTTGACAAAATCCATATTTACCCATATTTTATAGGGAAAAAGGACAAATATACCGCCGAACTTTTGAAAATGGTATATCAATACCCTTCGTCATACTTTTCGTTCATCAAAGCCCTTGCCGTCCAATAACCAGTACACATTTACCCCTCCCACTAACGGAGCAATGATTGTGTTGCAATCCTATGCCATAACCTGGTTGACCAATTTTTTTACCCAAATTTCAAAACCTACCCATAACCCATTTAACCCACCCGATTTACGCACAAATAAACCCTCTAAAATCCTAAAGAAAAATGAAAATTCTTATTGAATTCATCAAGATCATGGCAGTATCCCTATGAACATTAACATCACTTTTAATCTTCTTCGCACTTTGATAATCCACATACGGCACCGCCAGCAACGGGCGATGGAGATGGCGGCGGCGGCCAATACCCACCCCATAGAAGAAGGAAAGGGCAGAGCAATAGAAGAAGGAAAGGGCAGAGCAATAGAAGAAGAAGAAGACGGCGACAACAACGGAGGAGGAGGGTGGTGGAGGTGATGATTTTGATGCCTTTTACTCCATGAAATTCCCATTTTTTCTTCATTGCTAGAACAGAGGAACGTACAGTAGAAGAAGAATTTTGAAGAATTAGAGAAGAAGAATAATGAAAAATGTGGGACCCACGTTGTTAAGGGAAAGTGATTAGCATGTTAAGTTGTTGGAAAAATAATTTCAAAAATTAAGTTTTACAAAAACAATTCATTAATAATAGGAGTATTACAATAAAATTCTTATTATAATCGTATTTTTTAAAAAGCATGTAAAGTTTAACATAAATAAATAAACTTTAGGATTTTTCTTTAGGATTTTAAAGAGTTTATTTGTGGGTAAATCAGGTGGGTTAATTGGGTTATGGGCGGGTTTTTGAAATTTGGGTAAGAAATTGGTCAACCAGGTTGTGGCATAGGATTCCGACACGTGGACACAATCAGTGCTCAGTTAGTGGAGGGGTAAATGTGTACTGGTTATTGGACGGCAAGGGCTTTAATGAATGAAAAGTATGAGAAAGGGTATTGACATACAATTTTCGAAAGTTCGGGGGTATATTTGTCCTTTTTCCCTATTTTATATGGGTAGATTGTGATCCAATCCATTTTAACTCAATCAATATTCAATCCATCCAAATTGGATCCAATCCACCCATTTGCCACCCCTATTTACAGGGTTTACTACCTATCAAACTATCATGACCCAAAGTATACCCTAAACGTGACATGGCGTACAAGACATCGAGAGGCCTACACAAGCCACTTAGCATACATCATACAAGATAAGAGAAATCAAGAGATTTAAAAGACAATTTCAAAACATAGAGTAATATAAAACGAAGCGGAAATCTAACAATGCCTCAAAGCCATCTAGTACATAAGAAGTAATCGGGACGTAAGCTGTACTTCAAGTTCGAAACTGAAGATATAAAGACATAATGAAGTAAGGCTTTGTCCTCGGAACATAAAGACTCACCAATCTTCAATCGTAATAGATCCCTAGCCACGAAGATGCGAGATAGGAGCATCGGACCCTACATTAGTGAAACAATGTGCAAGAGTATGCGTTAGTACAAAAATGTACCAAGTATGATAGCAATGCATAAAAGTTATGAAATCATGCTAAAAGGATATTTTCATGATATGCAAAGACCAAGTCAAAGCATAAGATAAGAGGGTTAATCAAGGATTCCTAGTGATGCAAAGAGTGATTGTGGAGCACTTTATTTTGGTAGCAAAATCAAGGATCTATGCTACAAATATAAGGTACATAATCTATCGATATTGTTTCCATTTCTAACATATGTAAGAATTACGTAGCAAGTACAAGATTGTGTGCCTGTTAACAACAATAAAATGATAATTGAATCTTGTGAATGAGTTACTCCAAGTCCAACTTTGAGTCTCAAGGAATCAAAATTAGGTTTCACAACTTAAGTGCCACTTTTATTTTATTGATATTAGTGAAGAAGATAGAACCCGGAGTCGTTTTTTTAAAGGAAAAGATAAGTACAATTTAAAAGGGGTGGGAATAGTTACATAGTAACTGTTCCAACGTAAACATATTCTCTTTTTAAATTAGTTTTTTCACGCTTCTCAAAAGAGGTAGAAAAATAAGAACAAAAAACAAAAGGGTGGTAAAAGAAAACAAATTTCTTTCTTCATAAAAACATCAACAAACAAATTGATATTTAATTTGTGAATCGTAATCTTTGTTTCCTAGTGATTCAAAGAGTGAATGTGGAGCAATACGTTTTGGTAGCAAATCAAGGACTTCCGCTACAAATATAAGGTACATAATCCATCAACATTGCTCCAATTTATAACATTGATACGTAAGATTATGAAGTAAATTCAATGAATTGAGTACCTTATATTTGCAGCGTAGTTCTTGATTTTGCTAACCAAAATAAATTGTTCCATAGTCACTCTTCAAATCACTAGGAAACAAAGATTACTTTTCAGAGATGAAGTTATTATAATTTTATATATATAACTTATATCATCAGTTAAAAAACTATATGAAGTTATTCTATATTAATTAATAAAATGATTAAGAAGAAAAAAGATTATTTCCTACTCATTTATTAGCTAAAGTAAACTTAGAATAAAAGAAACAAAAATAGGATTCTTAAAAAGTAACATGCTTTTATGAGGAATAAAATATGCTTACAAAGATAGGAAATAATATATTTCTTAGGAAAGAGACATTATTGATCCATTAAGTAATAATGATGACATTTTTTTAAATCAAACTATTGATGACATCAACATTGTTAGTTATTGTTATATTTTTATTCAATTTCACATACTTCAAAGACATTTTAATTATTTTTCCTAAAATGAACTCAAGACTCGTGAATAACTTAAATTTATAAATGATTTTTTTTTTCTTTTAAACTCCTCACTATTTGCAATACAGTATATCCATCAAGTGTTCATTAAATAGAGATCACATTAGATGTTGATTACATGTAAAATTTGATAAATTAATTTTTTATTTTACACTATTTTTTTTTGTTTCATTGATTCACCATATAAAAATGGTGAAATACATTAAATTATGCGGTTGAAAATATTTGATCAGAAAAAATAAGAAATAATACAATAAATATAAATCTCACTTTACGAATTTAACGTACAAACCAATAGAATTGTTGAGCCAAAAGTGCAGATTTGTTGGGGATCTACATCTATACCCAACACCTACAAGTTTTTATATAATATGATAAATATCGTAAAACCTCACTAAATTAATACTCAGTAAGTTAATAATTTCTTTAAGATAATATTTTTTCGTTCCTAATTTGGGCCAATGAAAAAAATCATCCATTTCTATAAGATAATAAGATAAATTTATTTTTATTTGAATTTAATAAATATGATGCATAAATTAATAAGGTATAATGATTTGATGTAATTAAAATTAACCTTCATTAAATCTCAAAACATTTTTTAAATTAATAAATATTAATCCATTGATTAATTAATACTTTTACAAAATAATACATGGACTGCCTATATTTAATAAAAAAAATATGAATACCCAATACCCACAAGTTCTAATATAATATGATAAAATAAAATGAAAAGATAAAAAATGTAAAGGGGAGAGAAGAATAGAAGCGGTATGAAGAAATGAATTTGAAAAGGGGCGGGCTTGCAGCTTCAATTCAGACCCCACGAGGCCACCACTGAATGGGCGAATGGTGAATGCTCTCTCTTCCCATCATTCAAATTCTCCCGTAAAAAACCCTAGTAGTCTAGTCAGTCCAATTTGATATTGAGAAGAGTTGAGGAAAATGTCGAAAGACGCTTCTTCTTCATCTCTTAGATCCGCTTCTCGAACCAATCTCAAACCAATCGAGTCCAATGAGAACGACTTCCACAACCTCTTCACCCAGTTTCCTTTTCCTCCTCCTCGTACACCTCTTAATTCCATTCCCGATCCATCTCAAGACCTCCAATCTGAAACTTTTAGAGCTTCCCATCGAAAATACGAGACCCCCGATACTCATATTGGAAATGGAGTTAGAGGGAAAGCACATTCTGAACCTAATTCAGCTCAAACTACTCCAGTGAGGAGAATTTCTAATGTGTTTACACCGGGGACTTGCTCTGGGGTTAGGCATACAGGATCCAAAGGGGCAACTTTATCTTCTAGAACTTCAAAAGGAACTCCAGTTATCAACTCCGAGACTTCTGTACAAGTTCCACACTTTGAGCTGGCTGAGGATCCTTCTTTCTGGAAAGATCACAATGTGCAGGTTCTGTTTAGGAATTTTTATGTCTTTTCAATTTGAATTATTTGACTGCCTCGTTGACTACCATTATGGTCTTGGATAGTCATCGAACTAGCTTTTAAATTGAGATTGGCTCAAGGTCAATCTTTATTCTCAACAACAATGACAAAAGCCACTACTTTTATTCATGTAGGTATTGATCCGTGTTAGACCATTAAATAACACGGAGAAAGTGTCACAAGGATATTCTAGATGTTTAAGGCAAGAGAGTGCACAGACACTGGTTTGGCTTGGTCATCCTGAAACCAGATTCACCTTTGATCATGTTGCTTGTGAAACTATATCACAGGTTCGTAATACTATAATCTGTATGCTTTTGCATTCACGGAAGCATGACTGCACCATGTGTGGCACAGGATGAGATAACTCAAGGTTAATGAGATTTTAATATGAACTGTTCTCTTGAGCTTTGAGCAGGAAAAGCTTTTCAGAGTTGCAGGGTTTCCCATGGTGGATAACTGCATGTCTGGTTATAATAGCTGCATGTTTGCATATGGTCAGGTGCGCAACGATGCTAATTCTTGGTGTTTGATGTAATTTACAATAGCCAATTATTGATTTATAGGTTTTGGGGTTATTCCATTCTTGCAGACTGGAAGTGGAAAGACTTACACAATGATGGGTGACATAGGTGAAATGAGTGGAAAGCTAAGCGAACAATGTGGGATCACTCCTCGAATATTTGAGTACTTATTTAGTAGAATTAGAGAGGTTAGATATGAAAAAATGATCATTTAGCTGTCCACACTACTTTGCCTGACTAGTTTTAATGCCTTTTGGTATTCTAATTCCTTTTAGGAAGAGGACAAGCGAAAGAATGAGAAGCTGAAGTACAGTTGCAAATGTTCTTTCTTAGAGATATATAATGAACAGATAACCGACCTGCTTGAGCCTTCATCAACTAATTTGCTGGTAAGTGTAATTTTATTTTATGACAATTGCTGTTGTGTTTTACATTCATACAGAATCAGTCACTACATATGCTCACATATGATAGCTAAGAGAAGACTTGAAGAAAGGTGTATATGTTGAAAATCTCACTGAAGTTAGTGTCAGTTCTGTTGATGACGTTCTCAGAATTTTGTTACAGGTGAGACCTAATGCTGAACCTTCATCTCGCTATGTTGCTCAGATCCTCCAAAAATGCCGGTGATCCTCCAAAAATGTGTTACTTTTGGAGGATCTGAAACTCACCCAATCTCACTTTTGGAGGCTATTAGCAATGTAGTCTCTAAGCACTTCTCATAATAGAATTGTTTTGATGATTTTGTCTTCAACAGGGAGCTGCAAATAGAAAAATGGCAGCTACTCATATGAATACTGAGAGCAGTCGATCTCATAGTGTTTTCACTTGCAACATTGAGAGTTGCTGGGAGAAAGACTTGATGAAGCACTTTAGATTTGGAAGGTTAAACCTAGTAGATCTAGCTGGTTCTGAAAGGTAAGCTTCAACTTCAATAGCATATAATCTTACTCAGTTGTGTTTTCAGGCTTACACAATTTCCCATTATCTAGGCAAAAAAGCTCTGGTGCAGAAGGAGACCGTTTGAAAGAAGCTGCAAATATAAACAAGTCTTTATCAACTCTTGGGTAATGATAATCACAATATAATCTTGAGTAAATTGGGGACTGAAATTACTATGCCATGCCTATTTTGTTTTCTTGACACCCCGGTAGATTAGATGATTACTCAGGATGACCCATTGCATGGTTTGATTTACTCCTTCAGGGTCATGCATTATTAATTCTCATCGTTATACTATTCTTAATACCAAAGATTAGGCAGAAGAATATCTAGAACTAGAATTTTTCGCTCTTCTCGTTGTACCAAGAAGCAAGCATAGAAAATAAGGATATACAATAAGTCCTTTACCTTTATTTTAATAATGTAGGAAATGTAATATGTATCTTTATTGGGACATTTTAAGCAAAATATATGTACGAACAATATCAAGCATTTGCACGACAAAAGGTTGTGGATTACCATTGAGTGACTGAAATTGGTGGATGAACATCCTGTCCAAAATTGGCAACAATTTGAAGTGAATGAATTATGCCGTGAATTTAACATGGGGTGCACAATTGAGTTTCTTAATAGTGGCACATTGCACTCATAAATTATGAGGAGTTACAAGATCCAAGAAGTATTATGAAAGAAGATAAACATTGTCCGATTAGTCATCGTCGTTGATATACTAATTTTCATCTTGCTATGATCTACGATAAACCTTACATCAGATATACATACATTAATCAATCAATTGCACTATAATCCCTAAATAGTTGGGGTTGGCTATATAATTGTCTTTATATTTGAATTGATATAAGACATTAATTTCTGACTAGCAACATAACCTATTTCTATAATGAAATTTGCTCCTTTATTAAATTGGTTATCACAAAAATGCAAAATCTGAGACATCATAACAACGAATGACATGAATCATTTGGGTTTTTGTTAAAATAAGGTTAACATATCTTAAGTCTAATGCTTCATTCATTGTCATCTAGAAGGGGAGGGAGCAACAAACATTAAGGAGTATAGACCTATTAGTCTAGTGGGAAGCATCTATAGGATTATTTCTAAGGTGCCTTTTAATAAACTTAAGAAGGTCTTAAACGAGATAGTGCCTACTTCACAAACTACTTTGTGGAGGGTGGACAAATCTAGATAGAGCTTTGGTGGTAAATGAAATAGTTGACTCTAGAAGAAGGTAAAAAGATCCTGGTATTTTATGCAAATTGGATCTCGAGAAGGCCCATACTTAAGGAAACTGGGAATTCCTAGATTTCATTATGTTGAAGATGAGTTTCAGAGGAAGATGGAGGAAGTGGAATGAGTATTATATCTTCAAGGTTAGGTACTCAGTTCTTGTAAATGGCAACCCTTGTGGCTTTGTCAGTAGTTTGGGAGAATTGCCTAAAGGGGACCCGTTATCTTCCATGTTATATGGTTGTGGAGGCTTTGAGTATGATGATGGATAGAGCACTGACTAGGGAATATCTGAGGGGCTCCCTTACAATAGTGTAAGGACATGGTATTATGAGGATTTCACAATTACTGCTTGCTAATGATATTTTTTTTTTGTGCTGATATGACTCAATTGAAATATTTTAGATATGTACTTATTTGGATTCAAATGGGTGTCAAACCTTAAGATCAACCTCAATAAGTGTGAGATTATCCCAGTCGGAGAGTTACATGATATTGAGACACAAGAATTGAATTGTAAGGTTAAGTCTATTCCTACCAGCCACCTTGTTTTTCCCATAAGAGCTTCAAACGAAGACAACATGGAATGTAGCGTTAAAAAAGGTTGAAAAGAGGTTTGCCAGGTGGCCATAATGATATTTGTCCAAATGAGGAAATGAAGTACTTATTAAGCGCAGTTTTTTGAGTATCTTGATGGTGTTGCTCGGACTCTCTAAAAGTATTGCCGTACTTTTGTTGGGTTCTCCAAAAATGCACTGCTTTTGAAGAGTCCAACATGTACCTGTCGACATTTTCAAAGAGTACGAGCTACAGAATTGCCACATACTCAGATCATTACTACAAGCACCAATTAGTACAACAACATACCTAGTGAAATTTCACAAGTGGGATTTGGGGAGGGTAGAGTGTATGCAGACATTACCCCTATCTTGTGGAGGTAGAGAGACAGTTTTCAAAAGACTTCAACTCAAGTGCAACAATTGCAGGTATAAAGGAGAAGAAAACACTGATGATAACATAAGAGAAGCAATATAAAGCCTAAAAGAAAAATACTAACAACATAAAGTAGTGCATTAGCTGAAACCTAGTAAACAAAGATGATAGATATCAAGAACTAGAACTAGTACAACGACAAACACTAACAAGCAAGGCAACACTCCACTACTTATTAATCTTCTACCTTGATAGATACCAACACATCCTCCTATCTAAGGTCATGTTCTTGGTAATCTGAAGCTGCACCATGTCTTGTCTAATCACCTCTTCCCAATGCTTTTTTCGTCTATCTCTACCTCTCAGCGTGCCTAACTTTAACCTTCCAAAATTGTTTTCACTTCTCAAACCTTCCAAACGGTTCAACTCCATTCATAAGAATAATTAACGGCATCAAATAAATCCATCGTGGTCTATCTCATAATTAAATATGTGGTCTAGGTCAAAGTCAACTGAAAGTCAACCCCGAGCACACCGTCAAACCTCAAAACAAAATACATTTTTGGGTTACCCATAACCCTTTGAGTTTAAATCTATATCAGATTTCCATTTGAGTTTATTTACTTGATCAAATCACCATTTTACCAATTCCAGGGCTCCATCACAAATGTGGCTAGGTCATCACAATTGTGACCACTACAAAAAAAAACAACCAGCCACAAATGAAAACCCCTACCCATCACCTTTGGTCTGCAAATGTGAACCTGGTATCCGCATTTGTGATGCACCAGATTCAGCAACGCACCAACTATAAGTTTCTAAAATATGCCAAAACACTTCCCAATGCAAACATACTAACAAGTCCAAACACATAATATGAACTTACAAGAAGGCTGGACACATGAAACTGGGATTCTTATGGCTTTTGTTTAATTTTTGATTTACAATTTTTATGTTTAAGCATTCTTATGCTCTAAATACTCTTTCACAGAGAATTATGCAAAAAACAATATGAATATATATTTGTTATTTAGAAGATTAAGTATATGCTTTAGTTTCTCGTCTTTTTAAGCATAATTCTATGTGGAAGAGTTATATAGCAAGTACTATGAGTTCAGTTAAACATCAAGAAGTTAACAAGTAGGAGGAGCTGGTTTAAATTTCAAAAGGAAATTTGTAGACTGCAGAGTCTCATTATCCAGTGTGTAGAATATTCTTATGCTTTGTGTTACTGATCTCTTTTCTACAAAATTCTGAAGTGATATTCAAGCCAGCCTTATGCTGTCCTACTTGGCTGTGTTTTGTTCTAAACTGTGCCTTGCCAATGCATGCAGACTTGTCATCATGTCTTTGGTGGATTTAGCACATGGAAAACATAGACACGTTCCGTACAGAGACTCTAGGCTAACTTTTCTCCTTCAGGTGAGAATTATCTTATGACTATTATACTGAAGTATTAAATTATTATTATTGAATTTCTCAAAATAGAAGGCTATCTTTTTCTTCTTTGATGTAGGATTCTCTAGGTGGGAACTCAAAAACTACAGTAATCGCCACCATCAGCCCATCCATTTGGTAACAGGATAATCTCTGCTGTCATTTTGAAAAGACAATTGCAGTGTTGTAATGACTAGTTTTTATCCCGTGCAGTTCTGCCAGTGAGACACTTAGCACTCTAAAGTTTGCTCAGCGTGCAAAACTTATTCAGAACAATGTATGAACTTCCAGATATATGCTTACTTTTGTTTGGAAAGACCAAAATTCTTTAAATTATTTAACTTCTGAGCTATATTTTCTAGGCCATGCTAACTTTGTCTGGAAACCAAAAATCTTTAGTTTTTAAAGTATTGGCCTTTATTTTCTAGGCTAAAATAAACGAAGATGCTTCAGGTGATGTTTCAGCATTGCAGCAGCAAATCCAACAACTGAAGGCATGTAATATGCTCTATTAAAGGTGTATTATATTATGTTGTATATGAAACATGTAAAATATTCAATGCTCTCAAGTATAATTGAAAATGTGTTGAACAGGGTCAGTTGTCCTTTCTACTGAAGCATCAGGGATCTGAGAGTTATTTTGCAGAAAGTGTCCGACATTTAGATCAATTCAGCTTGGGCGACTGTCCTGAGAGCTTTGACCTGTCTGAGGAATTGGATATGCACACTGATTGTGGTCCACAACATGGAGGAAATAACTCGGTAGTCTTCTACTCCTTCAATTGTTTCTCTATTTAGCATCAAGATCAAGTATAATATTGTCCCATGAATCAATGACAGTTGCATTATCTGAAAGCAACTTTGTTCAATGCCATGAGGAGAGTGAAATTGGCTGAGATGGAAGTTATGAGATTAGAGGCTGAAAATGAAGAGATGAAACATTTGGTATGAATAATTATGACATCTCTTATGAACCTTGTGATATTAGAAAGTGCACCTTAGATGAAGTTGATATTTAAATATAGTACCATGTTTGATAAAAGTTAAGGGTTGCCTTACAGGTTCATCAGCAAGAAGATGAGGTTCAACCAAGTAAAGAGATAATGAAGCTCCGAGACAAAAAACTTGACCGATTGGGATCACTTGGAAATGGAATGATTTCTGCAGACAGCTTAGTCCTGGAAGAAAATAATGCTTTAAAAGACGAGATTCAGATACTTCAGGACAGAACTGAACGAAATCCAGAATTGACTAAACTTGCATATGAGAATATTAGCCTCCTTAAGCAACTCGGATGGTATTAACTACGATGATTGGTCTTGCCAAAGATTGATGCTCCCTGTTCTATAGTAATTTAATCTTGCATCTGTCTTTTCAGGTTTGAGAACTTCTATGAGAACGAGGAGACAGAAAAATTGCTTGCTGAAATGTCAGAATTACGTGAACAGGTTCAAAGTTACTTTCATGGCTCTATTTTTTGGGTTCAATACATCCGTTGTTTTTCATGAAATTTACTCTAGGTCAAGTTTTTGGAATTAGTCATGCTTTCCTAGGAAGCCTGTGCCTGCTTAAGAGAAGAACATCAGGTTACTGATAAGGTGACTGTTGTGTATCATCTGACACGTGCAAACGGCATCCCAAATGCAGGAAAGAGTAGCTGCAAGAGAGTTAAAAGAATGTGGAGAAATGAATTCAAAAATAATCAGGTAAAGTCTCTGCAAGTGAAAATCCAATAAGCATATAAGGGTGTACATAACTAAATCTTCAGCTCAGCCTGCAATCACCCCTTACAAGTATGCAACTTGCAATACACAATTAATATTGCTTTTGTATTTAAACAGTGTGGTCTTTGTAATTTCCTATGTTTTGTGAATTTTGTTAGTACAACAATATACCTAGTGAAATCCCAGAAGTGAGGTTTGGGGCAAGGGGGGTGGGGGGGTAGAATGTACACATAACTTACCATTACCTTATGGAGGTAGAGAGGTTGTTTTTGGAAGATCCTCTGTATAAATAAATGCAAGTGTTTCCTCTCTCTACAGTTTAAGCTTTTAACCTGAGGCGTTCACCAGTATTTAGTATGGAATTAGAGCAAACAAAGGTTTTATCTTCAAGTCTCACCACCACCCAAAAACTAAATTATTTTCACGTGCTCGACCCATGACATGGAATCTGGGCTGGCATGTGAGGGGTGTGTTGTAGATAAATAAAGAAGTGTTCGTCTCTAACATCTTAACTCTTAGATGAGGTGGTTAATTCTATTCAACAAATTTAATTTCTTTCAGAGCATGAAGACTGCTTACATCGCTTCCCAAATCAGTGGAACTTATGTGTGATATATATAGGGATAATTACAGTCCAATGCCTTTGGGTGATCTAGTTTACAAAATAGTCAACAAATGTATAGGCATTGTATATTTAAGTATAATCTACATAATCAATGTATAACTTTTGAATATTTCAGCTATATTGGTAAATTAGTTTGGCCGAACTGTACTAATTTGTAAGCTTCCCTAAATATATATACGTATGTACGTATCATGTACTCCCTCTGTTCACTTTTACTTGTTCACTATTCCAAAAAAAGATTTTCACTTTTACTTGTTACTTCATATCAAGAAAAGACAACTTTTCTCCCCATGTTTTACCCTTACATTAATTTCTTATTTCCTAAATCATTTTCCAAAACCTAATACTAAACATCAATCAATAAGGGTAGTGTGGTACATCAAGCATGTCAATTATTATTTTTTTAATAGGCGCGCCAAGTCTAAGTGTGCCAAGTAAAAGTGAACGGAGGGAGTATCAACTAAAAATGAGGAACTCCTAAGTGCAAAGTTGGATTAATATTTTACACCAACACTAAATCAAAGTATTATAAAAATATGTGATTAATTAATTATTAAATAGTAATCATATCATATTATACTAAATGCTAAAAGTGAGAAGGTGTACAGTCAAAAGTTGAAAGACAAAAATATCTATAGAAAGTTGTTAGATATTTTACCCTTTTAAAAACTAAATTAGTTACATTTCTTTTTTATCTTTTTTTTTTTTTGTATTTATTTTCTTTTCTCTCCTTCAATTTACTTAACACAAACACAATGAAGTAATAAAGGAAAAAAAAGTCAAATCCGTTTTCTTAACCTCACATAGCTATAACGCCTGAATATCATTTGGACTTTCTCTCCTTTATTTATTTTTCTCCTTTATTTGCTTCAAATATGTTTGACTCAATGAAGAAGACTCTTGAATTTTGATTGGTTATGGGAGAAGGTATCGACAAGAACTCGAAAAATTATGTACTGATTGTGTATTTCTTTTTCCATCTATCTATATTGTTACGATTAAAGTCTTAAGAATGATTAAAGTCTTAAGAATGAAGGATGTGTATGCTATATTTTTCTTCTCTGTTTATTTTTTTGTGTTTTCTCTCTGTTAGACTTCTTTAATTCAACTTTGTATGAATTTTTGATTGTCAGTCTTTATTTTTATTTGGGCTCAAAATAGTCATTTGTGACTCCATTGGAAGTTTGCTAACTACTAAACAAAGTTTAAAATTTATAGTTGGTTGCTTAAAAGGAATTAATTTTGAACATTAAAATTCATCCCTCATTTGTTGTTTCTTGTCACACTTTTAAAGATTTATTTGTAAGTGTTGCATTTTATTACTCATTATACACATGTTTTCATAGAATTTTAATTGTTCTAACGGTTTTATAAAAAATTACATGCGTCACATGTGCAACGCATGTATCTAGAAACTAGTATATATATATATCCTTACACGCACACACATACCTGTATCAATTTTACCTATCTAATATCTGGTCTACAATTGATGTGAAAAGATTGATGCTTTCTTCCTTGACACCCAAATAGCATGCTAAACTTCTCTTAGTATTACCTCAATGAAGTGAGAGTTCAAAATCATAACTGTTCTTATTTAAAAGCTTCCGTTTTCGCTTCTGATCTGTCTTTTGCTTTGCAGGGAAGTTGATGAATTGCAAGGAGAATTGAGCAAACATGTGAACTATAACCAAGCTGCCTTTGATTCTGTAAGAATGATCCTGGATTTTTTTTTTCTGTATGAGGGATTAGATTTCCTCCTTGACATATCTACTGTTCCCTTCTGTTGTTGACTAACTAGTACTTTAACAGGTGGACACCATGTCAACTGAAGCTGCTAATGCAAACAGGACACCACATGATCCGCCAGCAGGTGCAGAATCCAAAAATAAAGAAGTTGAGGATGTTGATGGGCCCTCCATTTTGCAGCATAAAGATATCATGGAACAGTTGATTGAAGCGAGATCCTTGATGGAAGCAATGGAGCAGGAGCAAGTTCAGCTAATAGAAGAGCTCGAATTCACGAGAGAAGAAAATCAAAGGCTGTCTAAGCAGATGCGTGCCTCTGAAAGGTCTGGGATGCAACACATGCCTATATCTGATAGCCATGAATCAAGAGGCTCTCTTTTTGAAAATCAAGATGGTAATGGAGACCTCTGCATGGTTACTTTGCAAGGTAAGTTACAGAAAATGTCCAAGGACCTTGAGGAGGCTCACTTGCTTAATAGCCGATATCTGGAGGATCATGCATTAAAGTTGTCGCTGGAACACCAAACTGAGTTAGTGCGCGAGGAGGTTGAAATGGAAACAACTAAAACAATTCTTCATATGCAGGAAGAAATTGTTGCAATGAAGTCCGAATTACAGGAGAAAATATGCTTAATGGCTGACGAAACCATCAGTTTGAAGAACAGTCTGGCAGCAAAAGAGGAAGAAATAAAGGTGCTGTGCATGGAATGGGAAAGAGCAACTTTGGAGCTAACGACCTTTCTCATAGACGGTTCTAAGTCCATGCGAGATGCTTCCTCCCAGATAGAAAATATAGCTTACTCATTTCCAGACATCAATGTTTGCATTGGCGAACATGTAGAGAAAGCCGCTAAAATTTGTGTTGAGAAGGAAGAAACCATTATTTTGTTAAAAAGGAGTTTGGAAGAAGCACAACGGGGCATATGGCATATGGATGAGAAATTGAATTCTCTGAGAGGTGCAACAATGGCTTTTACACAAGCTCAGCAGTTAGATAATGAGGCAAGCAGCAAGGAAGCAATCCAACTAGTTTCTTCTTTAGATGATCAAATCAGTAGGTTGGAATTTTTAGAAAAAAATCTACTGTACAAGGGGAACCACATTGCTGAAGTTTATGTTGGCTCATCTTCTACAAATGATGGATCTGATAGTATTGATAACCTCAAAAAAGGAGACAGTTCAAGTGAAAATTTATTTGCATTGGTAGCTCATGAAAATAATATTGAGTTGGCAAGGCTAGAGCTACTGGAGGTGGAGAATGCTGTTAATGCTCTCTGCATTGATGCACAAAACTATCTGTCAAGCCTCCAATCAGACGCCTATAAAATGATTTGTTTGTGCAAGGATTTCAATCAAGAATTTCTGGATCTTGTCCATCAGTTGCGGAATAAGTTCTATAATCTGATAGAAAATGGCAATTCTCAGTACCATGCAGTTAGATTTCCATCATGTGATTTCAGTAAGCTTCATGACCATGACAAACAGCAGAAACTGCTGCATCAGATTAACTATGAACTTGTTGAAACTAACGAGAAATTGAATCAAATCATCACAAACATAAACAGAATTTTGAATTCATATCTATGCCCTGATACAACTGAGGATCCAAGCGAATCAGATGGATGGACAACTGACTGTTTAGCTTCATGTTCTAATCTTTTAGCTGAAAGTGTTGCTTCAGGGAGAAGGTCAAATACATCTTCTCTCAGTGGTACTTCACAAAGCATAAGAAAGAAGTTGAATCTAGAAGACACATCACTATTGCATTTGAGGAGGGATTTTAATATGGCATATGGTGCTTTTACCAAAATAAATGCTCAGTTCAATTCGGTTTTCAATGAGAAAGGAGAGGGCGATTGCTCAACCCCAGTGCTGTATCTCTCTAATTCAGATGAACTTGCAAAACGGAACGACCAGCACCCAATCAGGAATCAACAAAATGAAATAATTTGGGGTCATAAAATGATGATGCATGGAGCTGAAGTTAGCTGCAGCTGCAGGAGAGAGGTAATACTAATGTCATATAGTTTTTTTTTTTTTTCCATAATCTTAAATTGAATCTGAAACATCATATCCTTAATCATTTAAGGTAAGAAAAGAGGTCAAATTGCTGGTTTTTTGATCTTTGTATTACTAGATAAAAGAACTGCCCTGCTCTTATCCATTCATTTAATTTGAGTTCTGAAAATTCACTTCATTTCCTTGGGTTCATTCTGGGCATGCAGGAAGAAGTTGGTGACAAAATCACTGAAGAGAAAATCTTCTTCAAGAAGTTTGAGCAAGCCTTCTCAACCATCAAAGAAGTAGACTACACGTTAAATGCTCTGGTGAAAGCAAATAAAAATGAAAAACACTTGACTTCTATGTTGAGACAAGCAGAAGAGGAATTACTGGCACAGAAAGCAAGCTTAGTTGAAGATGTCAAACACCTTAAGTCCTCCATTCGACAGAGTGACGAAGAAAAAGGAATACTACAGGACGAGGCCTGTCACAGCTTGATAGAAATTTCAAATAGAATGTCCTTGCTTGAAGGGTCATTTGTTGATATGCAAAGAGATGTGGAGGGATTGTTGAAAACATTGTTTGCTGATGCTTCTAGAATGGCAGAAGAAACACTGGGCCACATCAGCAGCTCAAAATCATTACTAGAAGGTATATTTTCTGGCACTATGAAGAAGGGGGCATCCTCTTCTGTGCTATACCATTGTCAAGCTATTGATTCTATGCATGAATTGGGGAGAAGTTGTATGATCATGGATAAAGAAAAGCTGGATGGAATGACAAGCTTCAGAAGAATGGAGGATATAGAGTTGTACCAGATTGACAGCAAAAATGAAAATTTGGAGCTCAGAAAAGAATTGGAACGAAAAGAAGTTTTGCTGAAAGGTTTACTATTTGACATTAGCTTGTTGCAAGAATCAGCTTCTAGCAGAAAGGATTTCATGGATGAAGTTGAAAAGTTAACTGCAGCTTTGAATCGAGTTCAAAATGAGTTATCTATTAAAGAACGTCAACTAGATGAAATGTTCATTCAGCACAAAACTCTTGAAAACCAGATACAAGAGATGGAGAGTGCTCTATTTTCCTCAAAAGCCGATCTTGAAGAGACTAGAAGAGCATCAGAGAATTTCTCAAATCAAAACTCTGAGTTGAGAGCTCTCTTAGAGGATCTTTGTGTGAAGAAGTCCCAAACAGAGGATGAGTTGAAAGAACAAAGGGATATTGTGAAAAGCCTAGAAAATGAAATTCTTCGGCTGACCTCCTCAGCAGAGAAACAACTGATATTGTTGAATAAAGATAAAGATACTGAAGATGATCTCAAGAGGGTGACTGGAGAAAAGAACCAGCTTCTTGAACAACTTCGGTTCTTGCAAGACAGACTTGATATGGCATATTCACTAGCCGATGAGAATGAAGCTTTTGCTGTACAAGCTCGCCAGGTATGTATTTTTCTGAAGAATATTTAACTCCAAACTTTGATGGACATGCTCTGTGCTAATGACATATCACTTGAGGTACCAGGCATCAGAAGCCAGTAAAATGTATGCTGAAGAAAAGGATGAGGAGGTTAAGATTTTAGAACACTCTGTTGAGGAACTTGAGGGAACCATAAATGTACTGGAGAGTAAGGTAAGCCTTTCCACATTAGTTTTCGGTCTTAGAGTTAAAAGTGTTCATTATTAATTTGTCCTTATTCATTGGTCCCTGGCAAAATCAGGCATAGTATAACTTTTAAATTCAACTTTAGCTATCCTTTATTTGTGGAATGGCCTTCTAAAACAAAACAATATTTAACATGCAAGCTTTATTCTCTTGGTTTAATGTTTAGAAATTCAAGTCCTTTCCTTTTGTTCCATTTTCAAGGTACATGAAATGGAAGAAGAGGTAGAAAGAGATCGCCTGATTAGAGATTCATTAGAACTTGAACTTCAGGCACTAAGAAAAAGATTATTAATGGTTGAGAACTCTCAAAGTATGGACATGAGCTCAGGTGAACTATCCACAAAGGATCAATTTTTGAGGTCTGAAAGTTCATGTGGTTTATTTTATACATAATCATTTATACATAACCATGACATGATATATGATGTGACATTGATCCAAAAAAACTGTATGGAAGGTTGGTGGAACCTACAAAGGCTTATTACCAAATAGGAGTTCTTGAAGAAGAAAAAGCAGAGCTAACTAAAGAGGTAGGTTCTTGTGTCACAAGTTGATTTCTTTCATTGTAAGAATCTCTGTCCAGCCGGATTTCTACATGTTTGAGCTTTGGTTTCTATGCTGTAGATAAAACAATGCAAGGAATACATTTCAGAAATCTTGTTGCACGCTCAAGCCCAGGCATCACAGTATCAACAAAAGGTATTGTAAAGCACAGAAAGTCCATTTAACCTATCATTGAGTGCAATTAAATAAGAAAATCAAGTAGTAAAGCCTTTATACCTCTAGGCTCTAATTCATTTTCCAAGACGAGGTTTCAGAATCCCCATTTTAAGCCTAGTGCTAGGCAGTGCATGCATAACTGAAACTTATGCAGTGAGTTTCAACTTAGTACACTTAAGGGGTCGTTTGGTGTGAAGGATAGGGTAAAATAATCCCGGGATTAAATTATAGTGCCACTCAATTTGTTGTTTGGTTGGCAAGGCCGGGATAACTTATCCCGGTACTAATAATTAGTACTGGGATAAGTTATCCCTTCATATGGGTGGTATAGTAATCCCGGGATAAAATGACTAAATGACAAAAAGGTCCCTTTAAACACTTTTTAGACATTACTTTTCACATCCATGAAGGGTATTTTTGTAAACTTATATGTTCTTAAGATTTATTATTTTGAATACAACAAACCAAACACTCAATAAAAAATAATCTTAGCATAACTTATACTATCATAACTAATCCCATCATAACTTATCCAATCATAACTTATCCCATCATAACTAATCCCATCATAACTAATCCCATCATAACTTGAATTCAAACCAAACGAGCACTAAACTTATGGAAGTTCTTTGATAATGTTCATATTCTAAGAATTAAAAGTGTCTGAACTCATAAATTTTTATGCAAAAGGAATTTTATAACTACACTTGGAAAGGAAAACTATTTGCAAGCTTCTAATGTTAGTGCCACACTAGAGATTGCTCAGTCCGCTTGGAGCTTTAGCCAAATCTCTATGCAGTAGTTTGTCTGGTGGTATGATCAATGATGTTTATATAAAGTTACCAGACCTCATGCGCTGTATATGATACAGTACAAGGAGTTGGAGGCAATGGTGCATGGACTTGAAACCCACTCATTAAACACAATAAATGGAGGACCAACTTCAGAGAAGTGCTCAACCAGGCCAAGAGGTTCAAGCTCACCTTTCAGATGCATTTCCAGTTTGGTTCAGCAGATGAATAGTGAGAAAGACCAGGAATTGTCAGCAGCTAAATTTCAAATAGAAGAGCTAGAGGTGTTACTGGCTCAAAAGCAGAAGGAGGTATGTACAATGAAAACCTTACTTATCATAAAAAAGAAAGAGCAGGAGGTATGCACTTCTAGATAAATAAAAAATTTCATACAGGAGTCTTATTTTAGACATGGTAGCTGTGGAAAGCTAGTTCATTTGCTTGAGGGGTGGTTTCTAATGATGACACTAAGCAACTTTTGGGGCGACGTAAATTTAGTAATCCAAATTATCGCCCCTTATTCTGAGATTTTATCACAAAATCTTTTATAAGCATGAATCATTATGTGTTTCTTTGCTATGTTCGAATCCCATCAGAGGTGACACTATGCAAAATTTTCTCATTTCCCTAAGCCTTGGTGAATGCTGATAGTAGTTGTGCTGATGGAAGGTTGCAAGTACCAGGTGGGTTCATCAAGGTGCATCCTGACTAGACCACAAAAAAGGGAAAATTCAGTCACTGTACATATTTTATATGTAAATCCTCCTTAATAGGAGTAAAAGCTATTGACATAAACAAGAATTTGTAAAGTATATTAGCAAAGGCCTAATGGAAGCAATCTGTCACGACCTCAAAACAGGTAACATGATTTAAGACCAAATCACGGAGCTACATGAATGAAGTTGAAAATATCAATATATATCTCCATCACTTTTGTATTGATATATCTACTTCTCATTTCTAACAACCAACAAAGTTACTCTTTGGCTATCGTCTCAGCAGTGCTAGTATTATCCCTTCATCTTCTGTACTTCCATGTTTCAAAGACATTTCCTGCCGCTTTCATATAGATAGTTACTCTTCTTACACATATTTATGACCGTATATGTTGTCAGATTTGTATGCTGAACAGTAGACTGGCTGCAACAGAAAGCATGACACATGATGTAATTCGGGATTTGCTAGGTGTCAAGCTGGACATGACTAGTTATGCAGTAAGTTCCCCACAAATCCCTCTTTATTTTCTTGTGTATTTCCGTTACTGAGTTGTCATGACTTTTTTCCTTCTGTATGTTCTAGAATTTGATGAACCAGTTTCAACTACAAAAGTTTGTAGAGGAGGCTCAGCAGCAATCAGAAGAGCGCATTGTAATGGTATGCTTAATAGGAAATCGTATGCTAAAAGTTTAGTTTTGTGCCTTACAAGTGGTTTATGTTATGACAGGAGAGACAACTTTCCAATCTAAGGAGACAAATCGATGATCTAGTTGAAGAAAGAGAGGGGTGAGTTACTTTGTCTTCCTCATCTTTGAATTTAACCAGTGTTGAGTAGAAAAGGAATGATGTGTTATATTAGTAGCATGGTTGGCAGTGGAGTAAATCTCACTTTGAAAGAGAAAGATCAATGAAATAGTGTTTCACTGGAGCAACACAATATCATTCACGTTCTTCCAGAATATGCATAGGATTGATAGATATTCCAGTTTTTGAGAAAAGCCAGTATAATATTCTACTTAGATTCTGATTGTAGGATGTATGATGGGTTCTGACTATTTTAACATTTTTTAGATACACTTTGGAAGCAAAAAAAAGAGAGGCAGATGTGCTATCATCCCATATGTGCATGGAACAACTCCGAGAGCGTGATCAGATGCTGATTGCTCAAAATGAAATGCTACAAGTATGAAGTTTTTACTGTCTCTCATATTAGGAGATAAATGTAATATTGGTACATTAGTTATTAATTAATGATATTGCTGTTGAATTTGGCACCAGATGGATAGGACTAACTTACAGAGGAAAATTGTGGAACTGGATGATATGGTTAAAAGGCTGTTGGGAAAACAGAGTCAAACGGAAATGGGTGCCTTAGCTAGATTGAAAGAAATTGATGTTAGCCAAAAGCTGGGTCATCCTCAGAAGTTAGTTTTGGGAGCAATGGACAAAGTTTCTCGCTCTCGTGTTTCTGAAGACCTGAATGGTTGTGGTAAGGACACAAAATTCAGGTGAGTACACATCATAAACTTAGAGAGCAAAAAACCTATCAATCTCACAGGAAGTCTGCTCAAAATCAAAATTCCAAACGCAAATACCAGTAATAGGAGTTGCAGATAATTGATTCGTAATATTTTGTTGGAATGTAACAATCAGCTGTATCATATATTGTATGTAATGTAATATTGGTTTTGTGGAGAGGTGAGCAACATGAATAAGCGGTAATAGGGACACAACACAGTGTTAGTAATTCTTCTAATTACATGTAAAAGGCAATCTATGCCGGTTCCAACTACTTTGGAATTGTTGTATGCATATGAGAGTGTTCACCACCTGTGATCAAATTGGCCGTCGTAAATGAACTTGATGCACTATCTCCCTCTGACCATCACCACTATGCAGTCAGAAGACACTAAAATTGATTCTCCTACTGAATCTGAGGTATTAGAATTTTGAAGTCATATATACACTTTTGTAGACTATTATACAAGTTTTTGCACGGACTGATCATGTGGTCTTTAATTTTTGCTAAATGTTGCTTTTTTTAACAAAAAAGTTGCGGGCTAAATTCATTGGGCACAACTAATTTCCAAGGCAAAACTTTTTAAGCCATTACTTCTGCCTTAAACAATACTTTTGATTGCAGGACAAAACTTTTAAAGAACTTTTTCCATAAAGCAAAACTTCTTTTTTCTAATTTTTTTAATTTTTATTTTTTAATCAAAAATCATTCGCACAAAAGTGTTCACCACTCGTGTGACCCTTACCATATCCATTTCACTACAAATAAAAGAAATACATAAGTTGGAGGGGGACATCAAACCATACCTCGTTTTACATCCTAGAATACAGTAAATATCCTAATAGAGTTTATAATAAGAAAATGATCTTTAAGTCATTAACCTCCCATTTGATGCATCCAAATAAAACACCTAGAATGTAACACACAGAAGAAACAAGAGATGAAATGAATTATGGTGGGTCGTAGTGCCAGTAAGTGGCCTTCTTTGGTCTTCTAGGACCCCTGACCTCGTTTGAAAGTTTAGACTCTTGAAAGTAAATGATCGGCTCTTGTATAGTAGTAGCGTACTTAGCAAGAGCATCTGCAATTTCATTTCCTTCCCTATAAAAATGCTTTACTATTATATTTCTTTGAGTCTTATTCTTGAGTCTTCAATGAGGTTGAGGTGGTTTACGACTCCCATTAATCATTAGGACCACAATTTGAGAATCCAATTCTACCTCCAAAGCTTCAAATTGTTGATCAAGACACCAAGAGATACCAATCAAAGCTGCTTGAGACTCACTATAACTATTAGTATAGCATTGAGTAGGGTTGAGAAAGCTATAATCATGTTCCCATTTCTATTTCTAACAATTCCTTTGGATCCAACCTTGTCTTGGTTTCTCATGTTACTCCCATCGGTATTGAGCTTCCAATTATTACCTTTAGGTTTGTTCCAGTGTATCATCCTGCTTATGATTATTGCTTTAGACCATCTCTAACCCACCTCTATTTTACTCTTCATTCTCTATAGTTGGAGAGTAAAATAGAGAATGGGCACTCCAACCCAACTCCAAATCACTCTCTATTCTTCAAATTTAGAGAGTTGAATAGTAGTTCTCCAAATTTGGAGAACTACTATTCACACTCTCTATTTCACTTTTTCATTATTTTATTATTATTTCTATTACTTTCTAATTAACATATTATTTTACATATAATTCCATTAATTAAATATCTAATATTCATAATTCTTTTTTAAATGTAATATAATATTTTTTAAAATATTATTTAATATATACTATTTTAATTTCAAATTAATAGTATTTTAATTTTTTTTTCTAATTTTCGTGAATAGTAAAATTTTATTTTATTATTAATTTTCATTATAAAGAATACGCAAAATTAAAATGGCAAGATGAAAAAATTTAATTTAAAAATACAATACATGATATGATAATTTAAATACAAGATAACTATACAATACATAACATAATAATTTAAATACAAGATAACAATACAATATAATACATAACATAATAATTTAAATACAAGATAACATACAATACATAACATAATAATTAATTGATCACAACAATAATTTAGAAATCCGGTAGGTCATTTTCAGATAAAGCACTATTCGAAAAAAAATTAGGATATGATTCTGAGAATTGTTGCGATTATGGTTGTGATTGCGGTTGTGACTGCGGTTGTGATTGTCGATTTCTTTTTTCAAGTATTCGTTGTTGTTCTCGTTGCAGGTATTCACGAACATTTGGATCACTAATAGTTTCTAAATTTTTCATTAAAATTTTAGTTTCGTCTCTAAATTCCTTGGCTTTGATATATCTATCTAGCCTTTCGCCGTCCTGTTGTTTGGATGTAGCAGACTCTGATAACATCTTCCCAAGTCGATTATTTTCGGTTTCGAAAAGTTTCATAGCTGACGAAAGACCTTCATATTTTGATCTCTTTAATTTTGATTTCTTCACCCCAATAGGCCGTTTAGATGAAGTATGATCTGAAAAATTCTCATTTAAATTAAGTGAAAAAGATGATAAGTTAGGAGATGATACTATAGGTGATGTAGGACTAGGAGCCTCGGACTCCGATGATTGCAAAGTAGAGCCTTGTCCTCGAACTTTTTTCTTTCCGGTGTCGATATCCTTAAACTTTTCAAAATCTTTCATTAGATTCCATACATGATCAAACTTAAAACCTTTTTTATAAGTTGGTTCTTGCATAAGTAGTATTTTTGCTTGATTAATCTGCAAAAATATGAATCAAAATTGTGTAAGTATATATATAAAAATACATTATAAGTAGTTAGAAAATAGTCACTTACAATATCTATATCTGAAGCACCACTGGGATGCAAATTTTCTATTTGTCTAATATATGCACTTAATTTTCTTACTGCCTTCTCAATTAAGGCTATTCGACACTGCAATGATTTCTTATTGCGATATATCCATGATTCTTCCTTTAAATTATTATAGCTTTGTTCAATTCGAACCCAAAACTGATCATAGGATTGGCATATGCCGGTGACGGGTCTTGAGATATGTCTACATAGATTTGACATAATAATTTATCCTCATTGAGAGAGTATCCAGAAGATCGAGACATTTTTTTTAGTTGTTTTATGGAAATGTGAGTATACTATTGCCTTTGTGACTAGAATAGACTTCTACATATATTATATATATAGAACGTAAGTTTTGCTTTTTACCATGGGATGGATTTCACTATATTTTTAACCATTGGATGAGATTTCCATCCTTATCTCAATTTTTTTTTTAGATAAGTAAAAATTATCTATAAATATTAATAGGATAGTGTAATCTTCATTTTCACCATGGGATGGATTTCACTATATTTTTAACCATTGGATGAGATTTTCATCCTTATCTCAAAAAATTACTTCTAGATAAAATAAAATTACATGTAGATAAATAGGATAGAATGTAATTTTGATTTTTACTATTGGATGAATTTCACCATATTTTTAACCGTAGGATGAGATTCTCATAGTTATCTCAAAGTTATTTTAGATAAATAAAATTATATGTAGATATTAATCGAGTAAAACTTATCCGCACATAATGTATACAACAATCTAATACATGCATCTCATGTGTTTGAATTAATAATTCATTTTACGCAATTTTAATTAATTAACACGTGTTTTACTTTATTACGTAACAATAAAAATTGTATTCGTTTAATGTATACACCGTGTGGATAAGATTTTACCGTATTAAGATAGAATGTAATCTTCATATTCACCATTAGATGGATTTCATCTTATTATAAACGGTTGGATGAGATTCTCATCAGTGCATTTAATATTTTTTAGATAAAACATTACATATTATATAATGAACACCATTAGCCACTTGAAGTCTGCACATTCATTTCATTTCAAAACATATTAAAGTAATTTGGTTTGTCCTTTGAAAATGAATTTCAATCTTGGAGATTGTTCTAATAATAATGATGAAGATTTTTCTTCTTCGTCATCATCTTCGTTAGATTTGGATTTTTTTCCTAGTACAGAACACCATGATAATTTAATAAATCAGCTACGTATGAACAACTACATGTTCCAACAAGTTCTACAAAACCATACTAATGAAGTTTTCATAGGTGGCTCAATTCCAGGTCATGTGGTAATCAATCGTGATCGTGAGGCGGCTGATGATAATTTATTTCGTGATTATTTTTCAGCCACACCACGCTTTAATGATGCAATATTTCGCCGTCGTTATCGAATGTCCCGCAATTTGTTTCTTCGTATCGTTGATGCAATTAAAGATCACGACATGTACTTCGAACAACGCATTGATGCACTAGGTAGATTTGGATTATCTACTTTGCAAAAAATTACCGCTGTGTTTAGAATGTTGGTATACGGTTTGCCAGCGGATGCCACTGACGAATACGTGAAAATTGGAGAGTCAACTACGATTGAAAGCATGAATAGATTTTGTCGAGCTATTGTAGAGGTTTTTGGTGAGCGATATTTGAGATCACCAACACCTAACGATGTTGCGAGGCTTCTACACATTGGTGAGCAGCGTGGTTTCCCAGGAATGTTAGGTAGTCTAGATTGCATGCACTGGAAATGGAAAAATTGTCCAACAGCATGGGCTGGGCAATACGCAGGTCGTAGTGGATCACCAACAATTATTCTTGAAGCTGTTGCTGATTATGACCTTTGGATATGGCATGCTTATTTTGGTTTGCCTGGCACCAATAACGATATTAATGTTTTAGAGTCATCACATTTATTTTCCAATCTTGCTAGCAGTATTGCGCCTCCCGCCCATTATGTTATTCAAGGAAAAGAATACGATATGGGTTATTATTTAGCTGATGGTATATATCCTAAATGGTCTACAATAGTTCAAACTATTCGTGATCCTCATTCCCAACAAAAGAAATATTTCGCGATGAAACAAGAATCGTGCCGAAAAGATGTTGAACGTGCATTCGGAGTTTTGCAATCACGTTTTGCAATTATTGCAGGACCGTCACGTTTTTGGAGAAAGGAAGTGCTACATGATATAATGACTACATGTATTATACTGCACAACATGATAATTGAGGATGAACGTGATCTCAATGCACCAATTCAAGATGCCGTAGAGGCTTCAACTCCAACTATAGAAATGGTGATAGATGAAAATCTACGGTTTGAACAATTTTTAGCTAGACATAAAAAAATTAAGGACAAAAATGTTCATTTTGAACTCCGTAATGCATTAATAGAGCATTTATGGGAGCAACGTAATAATTTTGAAAATTGAGTGTTTATGTAATTGTATGTCACTTTTATTTGAATTTGTCCCCTAATTTATGTATTATATTATATTTTCTTGCAATTTATGTTATTTAAAAATTTAGAATAAAAAATAATTTTATATCACGTTAAAAATTATATAAAGTAATTATTTGGAAAAAAAGAAATAAAGGATTTATAGTATGAAATAAGAAAATAATAATGAAATAGAAATAATAATATAATATTGAGGAGAGAGAAAAAGATTCCTTTGTAGAGAGTAAAATAGAGAATTGGGTTGGAGTTGGTTGTCTGAAAAAATAGAGAACTCTATATTTGGAGAGTAAAATAGAGGATTGGGTTGGAGATGCCCTTAAAGTTTTCAGCCATAAGATATACTTTGCTCCAATTCAAGGTGTAATAGATAAATTTGAACTTCTTTCTAATAATTGTTTTAACCTGAAAAAAAATTTGAAAGCATATGTAAGAAGCAATAACTTTTTTTCTTTTCATATCTCTGTATATATCTGGCTTTTCAGATTTCCCAATATGTAAATATGAGTGATGAGAAAAATATATTTGTGGATGTTGTTTTTTGGTCATTGCGTCCACCATTGCCACAAAATTGAGTTGACTGTGTTTCTAGTGATGTTGAAACCAAGTGCTCTAGATATCTGGGACCAAGTCTGCATCGCCATGTCACTAACTAGAAACAAATGATCATTAGCTTCATGCTGGGCAATCTTGCAACAAGAACAACTCGGAGATGAATTTACATTTATATTAAATCTGGACATTGAGGAATCAATAGGAAGTTTGTTCCTCAAAATTCTTCACATAAGAAAGGGTGCCTTAAATGGAATTTCCGTTATCCATATATAATTGTATATTTGAGAAGCAACATTTTTTTCCCTCCGATTTTCAAAGGCTGTTGAACAAGAGAAATAACCATTATTACTTAATTTCCAGATAGCTTTATCATTTGTATCTCCATTGCCAATTTGAGTACCTATGATTAAGTTCAAGATTTCTATTTGTATGGGATATTGAATATGATCCAAGTCCCATTGTTGGTTAGTGATGTATGTGCTAACCTTAACATTATCAGGTTAGGAATTTGGATTAATCATGTGAAAAGGAAAATTATTACCTGAGTCAGTTATCCCACCAGAACATGCTATTACCCGAGTTGATCTTTCATATTATATGTTGTTCCATCTTGTCTCTCATGCAAAGCAAGTCTTTCCAAGCGGTAGAATCTTTAGTAGCAATTACCTTAGAGTTTGGATTACTCCTTTTGGCAATAGTTAGCTTTTAAAAAAAGAGCCCAAAGAGAAGGTTATGTCCACAATCTCCACCACCTTTTATCTGAGAAGGTGTGACAAATATCTATTAAGCTTTTAAAACCCAAATAACCTTCTTTAGTAGGAAAAGATGTGTTTTTTCATGAAGCCTAGTGATATCTATTTTTCCATCTCTCTGTCCCCGAAAGAAATTAGCAAACTACATTTCTATTTCTTTGATAACAGTGCTTGGAGGCATTAAAGAAGCAAAAATATGCCAAGTCTGAGATTGAAAAATATGCTTAATTATTTTAACTTTATCTCCCGAAGAAAGTAATCTGCCTTGCCAACCTGCAATCTTGTTAAGAATCTTTTTGGAAATATCAAAGAAATACCAAATTTTCTTTGCACTACTATATATAGGACAACCTAAATAATTAAAGGGGAAAGAAGATTGAGTATACCCGATCCATCTTTTAATCCTTCTGTCAAGAAGATTGTCTGTCTTATGTTGGGTAAGAAACACTTTTGTCCTTCTTGACCTCCTGCCCAGAAGTCAATTGGTACTTGTACAAAAGATTTATAATCAACTTAATGGAGTACTTATCACCAGAAGTGAACAAGATTAAGTCATCGGCACAACTAAGTTGATTAATTTGGGGACCCCTTTTATGCATAGAGAAACCAACAAACTTATCATTAAAAAGTAAGTAATTCAAAGCTTTAGAAAAAGTTTCAGCAACAATAACAAACAGAGTAGGAGATAAGGGGTTACCCTGCTTTAGGCCCTTAGAAGATTTAAAAAAACCATATCTAACTCCATTAATGATCACATAATACCAATTGTTGGAGAGAAGTCTGTAAACCATTTCAATAAATGCCTCAGCAAAGCCCATTTCCCCGAGAACAGAGTTTAGAAAACTCCAAGACAATTTAACATAATCATTAGACATATCTAGTTTAATCACAACATTACAACTAGAATTCTTAGACCTTATATTGTAGATAATTTCTTGAGTAAGAAGAATATTCTCAGTGATTTGCATACCTTTAACAAATCCAGATTGGTTCTAAGAGATGATGCTCAACAAAATCTTATTAATCCTTACAGCAATGATTTTAGACAAAATCTTATTGGAGAAATTGCTTAAACTTTTAGATCTAAGTTTTGAGAAGTAATCAGGAGAGGTAACTTTAGGAATTAGAGCTAAACAAGCATACATATGAAACATAGTTAGTTCAGAACCTTGAAAAAAGGAAGGAACATAAGATATTGGCTAAGTTTTGGATGTTTTTCAACGGAAAGTCACCTTTGTTAGAAGTACCTTCATAGTTTTGATACCAAAAAAAAAAGGGAGCAGTGGTGATAAAAGACTTTGGACCTACTAGTCTTTTAGGAATCGTATATAAGTTATTGGCAAAGTTGTTGGCTGAATGATTGAAACTCGTCGTTGACAATTTGATCTCTCATCATCAAAATGCCTTTATTGAAGGTAGACTAATAATATATGCAACTTTGGTGGCTAACGAAAGTGTGGAACATTTGTTGAAACTGAAGAAGAGAGGTGAAGCCTACAAGCTTGATCTTGAAAAGGCTTATGATCATGTAAATTGGGCTTGCTTGATCAATGTCATGAAGTTGATGAATTTTGGGAACAAATGGCATGATTGGATTAGATTCTGTATTTCTACAGTTAGATTTTCCATCTTAATGAATGAAAGTCCTCATGGCTATTTCAAGTCTTAAAGAGGGTTGAGACAAGGAGACCCCTATCACCTTATTTATTTGTTCTAGTAATGGAAATATTGAGTAACATGTTAAAAAGGGTTGAACAATTGGGTTGGATCAAGGGGTTGTGTAATGGGAGAAACAATTGTAATAGTGTAATGTTGTCTCATATTTTGTATGCAGATGACACTTTTATTCTGTGAGGCAGAGAAAGAACAATTTCTTTCTCTTAGAGGAATTCTACTGATTTTTGAAGCAGTGTCTGGATTGAAAGTAAATATTGGAAAGAGATGTATATTTAGTATAAATGTGGATGAATGTATAGGATACTTGACAAATATTTTGGGGTGTCACGTGGAAAATTCCCCATAGTTTACCTTGGATTTCCACTTGGAGTGAGAAGGAATGACCAAAATATTTGGCAAGGAGTTTTGGATAGATATGCCAATAAATTGACTCCCTGGAAGAAACTACATTTGTCACTTGGGGGAAGACTCACATTGATTAACAACATTTTAGATAGCATGCCTTCCTATCTAATGTCATTATTTGCTATGCCTGATGTAATTGAAAGAAAGATAAACTCTATGAAGAATAAGTTCTTATAGGAAGGAAATAGTAGCAATAAAAAGTTTCAATTAGTTAGATGACAAGTGGTCACTAGTGCGAAGGAAAGGGGTGGATTGGGAATTAGAAACTTGAGATTGCACAATAAAAGCATATTGTTTAAGTGGCTTTGGAGATTTAGCAGGAACGAAGGGATGGTCTGGATCAAAATAATTGAAGCAATCTATGGTAGCAGACAAGACTGGAATCCCCTTTCAAATATTTCATACACTAGAGGGGGAGGGGAGGGCGGGGGGTATGGAAAGGGATTTGTAAATTATGGGCCGAGTTTCAACAGTTCACCAAATTTGAGGTGGGGAATGGAGCAAAAATTAGATTTTGGACTGATTTATGGATGGGTGATAAGTGCTTGAAACAAAGTTTCCCTATTTTTTTCAGCTGTTGCGATAATAAAGATGGAGTTGTGGCTGAGTTTTATTCCGACAGAGGATGTCAGATGAATTTTAGAAGGAATTTGAACGATTGGGAAATTGACGATTTTTGTCAATTGCTCCTTTAACTGGATTATACCCACATTGATCAGAGTAAGGGGGATTCACTAGTATGGATAGCTAGTAATGATGAAATCTTTTCGGTAAAAAAGTGCTATAGCCTTCTAATGAAGCAAACAAGATTTTGGGATACTAGTTGGCCATGGAAAGGGATTTGGAGAACTAAAGCACCTTTAAAGGTAGTCTGTTTTGGTTGGA
The DNA here is from genome assembly GCA_037074985.1 of Solanum bulbocastanum. NCBI lineage: Eukaryota > Viridiplantae > Streptophyta > Magnoliopsida > Solanales > Solanaceae > Solanum > Solanum bulbocastanum. The sequence continues at coordinate 34,594,555 of CM073597.1, read as the reverse complement.
TTGCAGCATGGGGATGCCTTACTCAGGATAATCTTCAGAAAAAGGGTTTTGCATTAAGTAATAGATGTTACTTAAATGTGAAGAAGAGTTAGAGACTGTGAATCACCTTCTTTTGCATTGAAAACTAACTAGACAATGTTGGGAATTTTTCTTCAGAATTTGCGGGATCTCTTGGATCATGCCTCAGCGTGTGAAGGAATTATTGGAGAGTATGCAGCACCAGAGAACACACAAAGCTTTGAAGCAAATATGGAGAACTATTGTCACGGACTTAGAGTTTTTGCTAAAGTTCCATGCGGCTCTTGACATCTTACTCACTATTCTTTCAAGGTCTCTTAAGCTTAAGTAAGACTTTAAGACTAAGATCGCTAAGAGAATGAAAGGAAAGACTTAGAAAGATTTGGAAAGTTTGGAAGAAGACTTGTTTATTAACTTGGAGAAGGCTTTACAACTTGATGATGCCTTGCAAATGAATGACACCTCTATTTATACTACAACTTAAGGGCTAAAGTGTAATTTAAAATTACTTTACAAGTTCCTAAAATATTTACACATTGGACCCTCTCTAGAACTCTCTATAAACTCTAGGATATTCCAAGGCATTCTTGAAATATCTAAGATGTTCTAGAGTTTTTCGTATGCCTCTCCTCAACTCTACAATCGTCCACCCCTATTCGGATGCAAAAATTTGACTGGGTCAGTGGCGGGACATGACACGCTCCCCCACCTGATGATGCGACGACCGAGGCGCATTGCTGCAGAAACTCCTGGACTTGGTCTTTAAACTGCTACAAGTCTTCATATCTCTCCCATGTGGGCTGCTCTGGAGTTTACCCCTTCCAATGCATAAGGAATATGGCGCTGGCTTGTTGACCTCGCTTCCGTTTGGCTTGATAATCTATGATAGCCTCAATCTCCTGTCCATGCGAGGCGGTGATAGTAATGGGTGCCCTTTGTGATTGGTTCTGGCTGAGGTCTCCCTTGTCCTCATGGTGCTGCTTGAGGACGCTTGCATGAAACACCAGATGGATTTTGAAGCGTGGAGGCAACTCCACCTTGCATAAGATCTTTCCCACCTTGGCAACGATCTTGAACGGACCCTCATATTTCCGCACTAAGTTTTGATGAATGCCCTTTAGTGCTTTGAACTGTCTTGGATTAAATTTCACCAAGACCATGTTGCCTTATTTGTAATCCATGGGACGTCGTTTGCGGTCGAAAAACTTGTCCATCTTCTTTGCTTCTTTGTCCAAGTAGGACTTGATAGTGTTAAGTTGTTTCTCCCATCTCTTGGCAAGATGGTCGGCTCCCAAACTCTTCCCTTGAAAAGCAGCCAGTAAAGAATGGGAGTCAAGGGTTGCTGGTCTGTCGCCAATTCAAATGGTGTGCGCCCGCTGGACTCACTCATTTGCAAATTGTAAGAAAAGTGCACCATGTCCAGGAGTTTGGCTCAATCCTTTTGGTGCACACTGACATACTATCTCAGGTAGCACACCAACAGGCCGTTGACGCATTCAGTCTGGCCGTCGATCTGCGAGTGGAAACTTGTGGAAAAGTGAAGTTTCGTGTCAAATATCTTGAACAGCTCCCTCCAAAAGTTCCCAGTAAAGCGAGGGTCTCGATCACTTATGATATATCTTGGCAGCCCCTAATATTTCACCACATTCTTGAAGAATAATCAAGCAACCTCCTTTGCGGTGCAACCGACTGTGGCGGGTATGAAGGTAGCATACTTTGAGAATCTATCCACCACGACCATAATGGTTATGTACCCGTCGAACTTAGGTAAGGAAGTGATGAAGTCCATGGTCACGCTTTCCTATGGGTGTTCCGCTACGTGTAATGCTTTAGTAGTCCTCCCAGTTGTCTTTGCTCCACCTTTCTTGTTGGCATACCAGACAAGTCTATACGTAGCACTCGATGTCGTCCCGCATGCGCATCCAAAAATAGATAGCCTCGATCAGCGCCCTCGTTCATTGTTACCCTAGATGCCCAGCCTACGGTGTGTCGTGGCTTTCTTTAATGATTCGCTGCTTGATAGACCCGAACTTGGGCACATAAACCCTTCGACCAGATATGAGCAAAAGGCCATCTTCCACCCAAAAGCGCCTTGTCTTGTCTTGGTCGGCTAACTCCATCAACTTCTTGGCCACGAGATCATGTTGCATGCCATCTTTGATTGCATCTTCAATATCACAATAGGCTGTCGTGATGGCAGCAAGTTTGGCCTTCCTACTTAGCACATCAGCCATAACATACGTAGTCAAATTCAACTAGAAATTCCTGCCACCTAGCTTGATTTGGGGTGATCTTCTTTTGTGACTGAAAGTAGCTAGTGGCCACGTTATCCGTCTTGACCACTAACTTGGAGCTTAGTAGGTAGTGTCTCCACATGCGCAGGCAATGTACTATGGTTGTCATTTCTTTCTCCTACACCGTGTAGTGACGTTCGGTCTCGTTCAACTTGTGGCTCTCAAATGCTATTGGGTGTCTATCCTGCATTAAGACTTCCCCAATGGCAAAGCCTGAAGCATCCATATGCACTTCGAAGGTTTTTGAAAAGTCGGGCGTCAAGATCGACTCTTCTGTTACCACGACCTTAAGACCTTCGAATGCTTGCTGGCACACCTCGCTCCAAACCCACAACTTATTTTTCTTCAACAACTCAGGTCAGTGGAGAGGCCTTCGCGGAGTAGCCACTTATAAACCTGTGATAATAGTTTGCAAGTCCGAGGAACGATTGTAGCTCAGTCACTTTGGTGGGCGCTTCCCACTCTTTGATCGTTCGAATCTTAGCCTCATCCATCCGTAGTTCGTCCTGACTGATGACATGGCCCAAGAAGTGCACCTCATGTTGGGAAAATTCACACTTCTCCTGCTTGATGTATAGTTGGTTCTCCCGTAATACTTGGAAGACCTTTCTTAGATGATCCACGTTCTCCTCCAAGATGTTGTTGCAGATGACTATGTTATCCACGTACACCACCACGAACTGATCCAAGTAGGAATGAAAGATCTTGTTCATTAGCGTGCAGAAGGTAGCGGGTGACTTGGTTAAGCCGAAGGGCATTACCAATCACTCGTAAGCTCCATATCTTGTCACACACGCCGTCTTCGGCTCATCCCCCTCCGCAATACACACTTGGTAGTAGCCTTACTGGAGGTCCACCTTGGTGAAGTACTTTGCTTGTCCAAGCCTATCGAACAAATCTGCAATGAGCGGGATATGATACTTGTTCTTAATAGTTACCTTATTAAGCGCCCGGTAGTCGATGCATAAGTGCAATGATCTGTCTTTCTTCTTTTGGAATAGAACCGGCATACTATAAGGTGCCTTTTATGGACGAATGTGACCGGTCTCAAGGAGCTCCTTCAACTGCTTCCTCAGCTCCTCTAATTCGGCTAGAGCCATGCAATGAGGTGCATGTTTAGGTGGCTTGGCTCCCACTTCCAACTCAATCTTGTGATCTACCTCGCACCTAGGAGGTAAAGTTTTAGGCAGCTCGTCTGGCATCACGTACTTGTTTTCTTCAAAGACCTTTCCTATGATTGGTGGCAAGGGCTCCTTGGCACCATTGTCTTATTCCAAGCTTGCAATGGTGGCTATGAACATCGACTCCCCTTTTTTCAGGCCCTTCACAATCTGCATAGCCGACAAATGGGCGTGTCCTTTCTTTTTCGGCACCTTGACTAGAGGTACCATACATGACCCTTCCTGCTCTAAGACCATGAGTCGTTGGAGGTAGGGGTCGATCATCATACGACATCGTTGGAAGAACTCCTGCCCAAGAAGGATGTCAAAGATATCTAAAGGAGCGATAGTAAAGTTTGTCTTACCTTGCCACTTTCCTAATGTGATGATCACTCCTTAGGCGACTCCGCACACGGGAGTTGGAGGTGCATTGACCATCTTGAGGCAGGTGTTGCTTGGAATGTAATTTAGCCCTAACCTTGCTGCCACCGTCTTGGTCATGATATTAGCTTCGACCTCGGAGTTTACCATGGCACGAGCTGGTCGTCCATTAATGGATATGTCTACATACTGTGCGCTGAAATCTCCCGGCTTCTCTTGCTACTTGGATATAGCCCCGCATAGTCCAAATATGCCCAACTGCGTCATGCCCACGTCCTGCCTTTTCTCTTATGCGTCATTCTTCCCCCGTTTGCGTAGGATGACACCAAGGTTCTTCATCTCTGGGCACCTGGCATAGCTATGCAGTCCACCGCTTATGTAGCAACCATCTCCCTTGATGGTCTGTGCCTTTTTATCTGTGTAGTTCTGGCGCCCGAACTGCTTGCTGTCCGGCTTGGGTGTGCCTGCTGCACCTTGCCTGGCCACGATCTCCCCTACCTTTGGCATGATTACTCCTTGTATCCTTGCCTTTTGCCTTGTCATGCCGTTCATTCTTAAAGTCGGTCAAAGACTCAGCTTGCGTGATGGCCTTATCAATGGTCTTGACTTATCAGCGCTCCAACTCTGTCTTGGTCCAATTTTGCAGTCCGTCCATGAAGTGGAACAACATGTCTTCATCCGTGAGGTTGGGAATCTAAAGCGTTAGAGTTGTGAACTCTTCTACGTATGCCCAAATGCTACCCATTTGCTTCAGTTCCCTAAACTTACGTTTAACCTCATATATGACGTTGTTAGGGAAAAAGTCTTTCTTGATCTCCTCACGAAATTGTACCCACGTGTTGATGGTGCACGTCCCCTTCCCTATCTTGGCCTCCTTACGCCTCCACTATAACATGGCCATCTCTGAAAGATACAACATGATAGTGTTGATCTTGTTCTCATCACTTTTCACCCGACTACACTTGAAGTAATTCTCCAAGTGCACAAGAAGTTCTCCACCTCTTGAGCGTCACGGACGCCTTTGAATATAGGTGTCTTGGGAGCTTCGACCTTGGCCTCCCTATCACGGTAGGGTGACATCGATCATCCAGCTTCCACACCTTCCTTGAGGGCCTTCATCTTGGCATTCATGGTTTCAATTGTGCTTAACGCCTCCATGAGCCGACACTCTAAGGAAGTGATGGCCTCCTTCATCTCGAACTCGGCCCGCTGGCGTCCCTCCAACTCTTTAAGGATGTTTTCGATCTCCTCAAGGGTGAAGTCTTCAAGAGTTTTGAACTTGCTATCGGCCACATTCATACGCCGACCTAATATCTCCATGGCCTACCTCGCCATTTCAACCCTTGTGACCCACTCCTCTCCGGCGGTGACGTCAATGGCCTCCTTGCCAAGTTCATCGTCACTTGCTTTGGTGGTCAAAGGTGGATGAGATGTTAACTCCTCGCTTGGGGTGGGATTAAATAACATTTCCTCATTACACTTTTAGTGCTTCTTCCCCTTGCGGTTCTTCTTTCCACCATCCAAACAGACGTTGGTGGTGCTAGCGGCATTCACGTCTCCTTTGTTAGCCACTCCCTTAGTATCAAACCTCGCTCTGATACCACGTTGTCATAGACTTAGAGTTTTTGCTAAAGCTCCGTGCGACTCTTGACAACTTACTCACTATTCTTTCAAGGTCTTGTAAGCTCAAGTAAACCTTTAAGACTAAGATCACTAAGAGAATGAAATGAAAGACTTAGAAAGATTTGGAAAGTTTGGAAGAAGGCTTGTTTATTAGCTTGGATAATGCTTTACAACTTAGTAATGCCTTGCAAATGAATGACACCTCTATTTATACTACAACCTAGGGGCTAAAGTGTAATTTAAAATTACTTTACAAGTTCCTAAAATATTTACACATTGGTCCCTCTTTAGAACTCTCTACATACTTTAGGACATTCCAAGGCTTTCTTGAAATATCTAAGGTGTTCTAGAGTTTTTCATATGCCTCTCCTCAACTCTAGAATCCTCCGCCTTTATCCGGATGCAAAAATTTGACTAGGTCAGTGGCGGACATGACAACTATACCTTTGTGCATAATTTGGACTATCTGGCTAAAAAAAAAAATAAAGCTTGTTTTGATGGGCAAAAAGACCATATTTCTAGAGTTAAAAACAAGTGTTTACATAATTTGTTTTGTTGGTGTAAAAGTAGTTTCCTTGATAATATAGATCAATATATGGAGTTTTTGGAACTGCTGGGGAGATGTTGTAATTGACTGTATCTATATTCCCAGCAGTCTTTTGTAACTTCGAGTTTTGGTACCTTCTTGGTACTTAGTCAATAAACCTTTACCTTATCAAAAAAAATGAAAGAACATAAGAGATTGCCTCCTTGATGATGTTCCAAGTGAATTGAAATAAGTGGCCATTGAGTCCATCTAGTCTTGCACAACTATTGGAATCCACGAATACTATTACAAACTTGATTTCATCTTCTGAGGGAGTATCAGTAAGCTTTCTGTTGTCATCTTCAGTGATAAAATTATCCCAACGTCTAAAGAAGTCTAAATTTTGTCTCTATGTTGTTATGTGAAAATCTGACTGAAGTAATCTATCGAAGCTTCAGAGATATTGTTGTTCCCTTCCTGCCATTGACCATTTTTATCCTTAATCTTGTAGATTTGGGCCTTTTTTCTTCTTGCTCTAATAGTACTATGAAAATACTTTGTATTAGAGTCACCATCTAATAGTCTGGCATTTCCAGCCATCTAGTGTATCTGCTCGAGTCTTGTGAAGATTATGTCTATTATTTTCTGAATCAAAACTTGAGTATTAGATTTAAAAATTGAGTTTCAAACTCTTTAACTTTTTGAAAGACAGCTCCGATGCACTCCCTAGACCATTTGCTGAGCTCTTTTTCCAAGGCTTTGAGTTTTTGTTGTAAGATCCACATTGAGTTGCCATGGACCTCTATTTCCCATACATTTCTAACTATGGAAAGAAAATCTTCTTGTTCAGTCCTAGAGTTAAGAAATTTGAAATATCTAACCACCCGTTGATCATCAAAAGAACTATTAATCAATAGTAAATTATGATGAGAACCTTTCTTTTCCAAATGTTTTACTTTAATATTGTGGAATCTGATTGCCCATTCTTTATTGTGAAGAAACTGTTAAGCCTTGTATGTATCCTGACTATTCCTCCTCTCCCATTACACCAAGTGTTGATGTTACCTACAAAACCATGGTCAATCATGCCACATTCATCCATACAATTAATAAAATCAAAACAAGTATTTAATCTAAAAGATACACCCCTTTTTCTCATCGTCTTCCATAATGGAGTTAAAATTCCACCTATGACCCAATGACTATCAATAGTAGTGTTCAGGTGTTTGAGTTTGTCCCACAAATATCTTCTTTTGCTAGCTTTAGATCTAGCATGTACAATAGTTATCCAAAAAGGGGTTATGTCTCCATGTAAAATGGCATGCATAGTAATTTGTTGCATGTTTTTCGACACTATTGAACAAACAATGTTAGAGTTCCAAAATATCCAAAATTTACTGTGAGAGTTAGAGATGGCATGATCAAAATCAATCTTTCTCCTAAACTTGTCTATTTTGTCGCTTTTCAAGAAATGTTCTTATAAAGCTATAAAGTCAACTTTATAAATTCTGACTAATTGAATTAGTCTATCAAAAGCACCTCGGGAAGTAACCTCCCCCCCCCCCCCCCCCCCATATTCCATAGAATGATCTTAATCATAAGGAAACTTCGGGGGAGTGAGCTACCATAACTTTAGTTTGTTTAGCTTTGGGCACATCTTCTTTGATTCCCTCTCTAGCTTTCCTTTCTTTTTATGATTATTACCTCTTGATTATACAGATTTGAGAATAGATGATTTTTTGCAATAATAAATTTCTTTTGACACTGAATTCATTTAGGGAAAAAAACTTAATTATACTATTAAGCACACAAATTACTTCTATATAACCGTAGTTTGACTTTTCAACAACATAACAATAAAATCTTTAGAAAACAAAACAAAATAAAAAAATAAAATAAAAATGGAAAATAGAATAAAGGGACACATTTTTGTCCCTAAAAAATCTCTCTTTTTTTATTGTTCTTCCTAAAATATCTCCCCTCAATATTTTTACTTCCTATTTTTCTCTTCTTTTCTAATTTTTTTCCTAAAGTATTGAATAAGAAGATTCTCTCTTTATCTCTCCACTTTTTTTTTTCTGAAATTTTTCTCCCTCCTTTTCTTATTTCTCTCTCTTCACTCGTTTCTTTCTCCTTTCCTTTTTTTAAACCATTTTTTACTGCATATTATTTTCCTAAAATTTTCTTTGTTTTTTCTTATTTATGTCCCTTCATTCTTTTTTTTAAATCATTTTTACACTAATCTAGGTTGGAACATATAACAAAAATTAACTTTATCATCAAAGTTTGAATTTATTTTTTAAAATTCATTTGGTTATGATTTGGTATAATTCATTCATTATAGTAAAACTGATTTAGATTAATTTGAACTTGACACCAATGTTAAATCGTATTGTGCACCATGAAAATTTATTTGATGATACTCAAAAGTTGGTACATACTTGATCGTTTAGCTTATGGTATTACGTATTATAGGGTTGTAACATATATCTAAAATCAATTTTACTATCAATTATAGATCAATATTTTTAATAGTTATAAATCAACATATCATTAAAAAATTATTCATATCATACAACAAAATACATACACTATGACATATTGCAACTTCAAATCATCAAATCACAATTATTTTTAAACCAACAAATTCACCAATTATTTTTAATTGTATAGTTATTAAAATTTGAACTTGACACAAAGGTTACACCACATTGTACACCATGTAAATTAACTTGATGATACTAAAAAGTTGGTACATACTTGATTAGATTATGGTGTTATGCATGATAGAGTCCAAACATATAACTAAAATCAACCTTACCATCAATTATAGATCAATTTCTTTTATAATTCTTATTCGACATATCACCAAAAATTAGTCACATCATCCATCAAATTTAAATTAACATATTACCAATATTTTAGCTATATCATCCATCAAAATATATACACTAAAATATATCATAATTAAAAACCAACAAATAATCAATTAATGTACCATATCAGCCATCAAAGTATATTCCATAATATATATCATCATTTAAAATAACATATCATCAACAATTGTACCAAATCGATCACCAAAGTGTATACACTATTTTGTTTTTGTGTGTAAAAATTATTCCGATAATTTATGGACTACATGATACAAATCATATTGACTATGATCATGTAGATCTTTTTCGAATTAACAATTGTAATTTTTTCTCCTTACCTTCTTTTTTTGTTGATTTGAAGGTAATAATGATAGAATTTGCACTAACATCTTTCTCCTTACCTTTTTGTAACGGCCTGAACCGTCGTTACTTAGGAAAGCAAAACTTCGAGAAAATACTGTACAACTGTCCCTCTAGGGCAGGCTAGATGCCGCTAGGGCGACTGCGCCACGACGGGGTAAGCTGGCACCAAAGCGGGATGGGCGAGACAGAATGTAAATAACGCAAAATCTTATTTCCTCCATCTTCCTAAAATACCTAGATTAGACGTAAATCACCCAGGAAACCTCCAAAAAGCAGCTCCAAGCTTGGGAAAGAAGGAGGAAGAGATTCTAGCATGAGGATGGTGATATCTTGCGGATTCTTGGCCAATTTCATCGTCATTTTGTCCGAAAAACTAGAAAATTATCTACTATTCCTCCGTGCAGCTCCTTGGGGCCCAGGTAGACTAGGTTTTATTAATTTAGTAGTTATAAATTTGTGGCCATGGCGTAGTATGATGAGTCCACAAATTGAACTCATTTAGGGCTTTATTTTGATAGAATAATGTCCTCAAATGCTTATTTTGTCTCAATATCTGATGAAAATTCTTAAGTTTCAGGTATTTGAAGTTTTAGTGGAAGCATGGACACTTACACTCAAAAAGAAACAAAAAGGCTGAAAAGAATGAAGAAGCTGAAGCCTGAGCATTGCCAAGCACACTTGGCGATTCACCGAAGGGACGCACTCCGTCCTTTCTTCCAGAACGCAAAGCCCTAAAGGAGAAGGATCAAAAAGGCGATGAAAGGAGCAGTCGGCGCTTCGTTGATTAGTTCTGAGAAGCTGTACTAGACCGCCCAATGGTCCAAAACGTGAAGATAGTGAAGGCAATCACGAAACGACGATGAGACAGAAGAAGGGTGAGTCACCGAGACATTCGATGACTTCGATTAACCTCACCGAGCGATCCACCAACACTAATTTCTGAAGTCTATAAATATTAAACTCTTTATTAATTATAAAAAGTAACTATTATTATAATTTTCAGAATAAAATAGTACTTTTTTGGGATATTTTCTCTCAAGTTTGGAGAGGGTTTTTCTCTGGAGGCTTGAAGAAAGAAGAATTTCATCTTCCCCAAGTTGGAAGTAGGTCTATTCCATTCTTCTTCCCTTGCTTAAATCAAGGTTTAATTCCTTATACCCATTTGATTTTAGTATCATTTTAGGTGTATTTTGTTATTTCTTGATATGTGGCTAAAAACCCCCATTCTTGGGGTGTCATTTAGCAAATATGTATGAGTATTGTTGTTGGGTCTTGCTTGCTGATAGGTTAGATGTATTTTAATGGTGATTTCACCTAGTGATTGTGGTTTAATTTAATGGACTTGTAGTTGCAAATACAAAATCACCCATGTGTTTTCGGCTTGCCCGAGAGGGAGGTCGCGAAACCAAGACCGCTAGACTGATGGCCTAAGGAGTTGGTCGACATGAGGTTCAGCCCGAGAGGGTGAACCCTAGTCCCATATCCTAACACTCAGCTCAAGAGGGTGAGTGGGGTAAGGCGTAGGCTGACCTTCATGCGATAAATGGGTGTCTGAGAGGAACGCATTTGAAACGGGATAAGTTGGTCGAGAGAGAACTTATTTCCATCTAAAGCTTAGCCTAATCAATATTATCTTACAAATTTCCTATCAAAAGCATGTACCCATCGATTTATCTCAACTTGTATTGCAGTCACACCCCAAGAACTTTTCCCCATACTTGATTTTCTTGTTATTTTTGTTGTTTTTACTACTTGTGACAAAACCCCCAATTGATATTTGACACTTTTGTGTCACCCCCGCTTAATTTACTATGTTTTTATTCGTTAATGTCTTTAGCTACAACTAATTAGAACTAAATTTTATTTTTCTATTAATTCTGAAAACCACTCCCTTGGGACATGACCCCAACCTTTAGTTGGGTTACTATATTATCAAAGATCGTAGACACTCATGCCGTAGGTTAGTGTTATTGGTCACGATAAGCATCATAGTATAATTATAGTCAATGGTAGAAATTATGCGTAAGCCTTCGTGCATCGAACGCAAGTTGATTAAATAATGGGAAGAAGCCTTAGATGGTGTATTAGGGCTAAGTAGGGTCGAGTTATTGTGTAGGTGATAGATGTGATTCTATGATTGTGTGATGTATGTTTGTTCATGCTTATTATGATACATGTATGTATGCGAATGTTGCATTATTGATCACAGCAATTGTAAAGAAGGCTATATGAATGATGAATGTCATGAATCATGACTTGATTTTATAATTATGAGAATGTACTTTGTGATTGTGATTGTGGCGTGTTGAATGGATCGGTGCTGCGTTCTGACACACTAACTTGGATCGATTGCCACGTTTCGACATAATTATGGGATTGGTTACCACGTTCTGGCATAAATATTGGATCGGGTACCATGTTCTGGTATGCTAACTGTTTGGGTTTGGGTTCCATGAGAGGACCAATGATTTTATATAATTATGATATTTGAGAATGGTGAAATTGAATGTGGTTCGTAATGATAAATGATACTATGATTTCCCAGAGTGGTTATATATTGGTGAGGAGTTATATCTGGTTTTTCCTTTGTGTCAAGTGAACTTGTTGCGTATCTTGTTGTTGAATGAATCAAGAAGACCAATGGCTCCAAGGGCTGTAGTAATTAGGAGAAAGGGTTGTTCATATGTTTCAAGGGTGAAAAAGTGGAGGTAGGGTACGTGGTGTAATTACTTAGGCAGACTTCACCTTGGAGAAAAGGGATTCATGGTTTGTAGTAAGAGTACTAGTGTAATTCGGAGGAATTTAGAGAGAGGGTGAAGGTGGAGAAGCGAGTGGTTTATTTCACATTCTTGCTAGTTGATTTCTTATGTTATACGGTGGGCTTCGAATTGACCGATTATTTCTACCAGTACGTGTGGTTGTACTGATACTACTCTTGCTGTGCCTTTTTGGTATAAACTAGATGCAGGTTGGTGAGGTTTCACTAGATGAAGATGAAGAATTCTCCAACAACTTCTACTTGTCCTTCCTCATGGTGGGATCTGTGTCATTTATTATTATGTCCAGTTCATACTCTTAGTAGCTCTTGTACCTATTTAGACTAGATCCTTGGGGTTTTTAATTACTTTGCAAGTTTTAACCAAAATTAGGTTAAAGGTTCTTATTTATAATATTTGATTATATTGTATTTCCATTTTCGTTAATTTTTCGCATGTTTTAATTATTAGGATATGATGGTTCTCCTACTTAAGTGTTAGAGTGGATGCCCACACGGCCTAATGGGTTGGGTCATGACAAATTGGTATTAGTGCCCAGGTTACTGGTCTTCCAGTACAAGAGCAAAATGTGGACTAGACTCCTGCGAATTGGTGTGTTGACGTCCACATCTAATCTTCAGGAAGCTAAGAAATGTTTTAAAAAATTGTTCCACTCATTCTCTCCTTTCGTGCGAAGTGTCACTTATGGTATGGGTTGAGTCCAATTGATATCTCCCAATTCCAATTGGTATCTCAACAAAGTGAATCGGATGTCATGGTCACGACGGAGGGGCCAGAAGCAGAGCAAATTGGAACTGAGAAGGTTCCAATTAGTATCTGGCCCTAAGGGTTGCATACTTGAATGGGTGACAGAAAATGGTCATCCATGGATGCGAACTAGCTAATAATTTGGACGTGTCTGTGTAGTGTGTCTTAAAAATGGTGAATGTGTGCCTTTTGTTGTCTGAATTAACTACAAATATGAAGTTGTAATTGCTTGAATGCGATAAGGTGATTATGTGCACAATAAATGTGTGTCTGAACTTTGATATGTACAATATGTTGGCCTAGTTGTTGGAGTGATGCGAGTTGTAAATGCTTGGGTATCGTGGGATTGACTTGGGGGTAGATAATGATTTTCCTAGCTCAGAGAATTGTCCTAAGTTTGTTTGGTAAGGCTGGGAACCTTTGTGAAATTTAGAAAGGAGAAAAACCCCTGAAAACAATCTTGGCCTGGGTTCTGGTTCCGTCTGAGCTGCTGGGGCGGAATTATTCCCGCTAGGGAGAGACTGCCAGAGCGGGATGAGATGAGGTAGAACCTCAGCCTGCCTTCTCTATATTTCCAAGTTACCCAATAAGAACCCTAAATGGTATCCGGACTAACCCCTGCAATTCAATCAGTGTTCAACAATCTAGAATAGTTTATAAAACTTAGTAGTTAATCATTTATTGTGAAAAACATCTAGAAACCAACATCCAAGTGCTTCAAAAACATAGAGAAAGACTAAAAGCTAAAAACAGGCCTTGTTCTAAATGCAAGCCCAAAAAGGGGTGAAAAGACAATCAAGAACCTTGGGATCGAGATGTGTCAGCATCAGAGTCTAGGTCCTCCGGGGGCACCAGGCCTATCATGGCCTTCTCCAGACAAAAGAACTGATCAAAATCTCCATTATCCACTATAGGAATATCATGCCTGAGGGCAACACAAGTAAATATGATTTTCACCGCCTTTTATATCCAAATAGCAAACGGTTCCTCGCTAGACCCGTCCTCCTCTCCTGACGTAACTCACGACGGAGCATTTAAGCTATAAGGCAGTGTTGGGGGAACCAGAGTGGTGGAAACGATAGGCACCCCATCCTCCTCCGGACAGCGGTCAAGTCCTCATTTACCTGTGCTGCTGAAAGTGGAGGCCGAGACCCAGTTGGATGAGTTATGTCGCCTCCTTGTTCGTCCGACTCCGCAGCTGCCTGATTGCTGATGGCCTTGTCAGTCCTCCTCCTTTTGCTTCCAGAAGAAGAGCCCTGTCAAACCAAAAGAGGGTGAAGGGAGGGGGGGGGGGGGGGGAGGGATCCATAGGGAGTACCTCATCAGTATCTAGGAGGGGCACCCCCGCCCGTTTCCACAATGTCGTGATAAGCCTAGGCAGGAAGAACACCTTCTTGTTATCCCGGTAGAACATCCTCCACTCTGAGATAATCTGCGCCCCCATATTAAGCTCTATACCTTGCACCGCACACGCTACCACTAAAGCCCAAGGAAATGTCAAGTCCGTACTATTGCCCGACGGGCGAATCCTCCTAGTGACCAAGTGAAACCACCTCTTAGCATCAGGTGACCAGCCCGCACTAGTAATCCCCTCGGTAGTAGGCTAATAGACCCTGTCCAGGCGTGCAGGCTCTACCAATGTGTCCCTCAGCTAGCCCAGATCCATCTCCGTCAACTTAGCCTTGTACTCAGCATTTGAGGCCTCTGACAACTCTAGTACCTCATTTATAGGAGTGGTGTTCAGGGGGATGTCAACTCCTCAAATGCGGATGATAGGGTGAGGGTCGTCCCAACGGATGGTGGGCAAGATAGCTTAGAACTCCCGCACCCAGTCAACACGTGCAACAGGGGGAGTCTCGGTCAATAGAACCCACCCGAACTCCATCAAAAGAGCATAGAAGGTAGACTCTTTCTCCGTCATCCTGAGTAAAATGAAATCTCTCTCGCAGCAGAATTTATTATTTCAAAAATCATGATGCCTCTCCCAACTTGCAGCATCGAGAAACAAGACAAAAGGTAGATTGTCCTCATTAGCACCATCCATTTAGCGAAGCTTGCAAGGGATGGACAATATACGTTAGAACCTGATAGAATTAGACAGTTTAAGGTTGAAAAATGGAAAAGAGAAATTTCTCAGTTAAGGGGACCAGGTCACTGGTTCCAGATATCCTGCCACAACGGGCCAAATACCGCCATAGTGGGATGATGGAGGCTGCCATAGCGGGATGAAGGTTGCTAGAGCGGCCTTTATCTGGGACGAACATCAGGCGCAATCATGGGGCCTTTTCGTCCAAAAATCCCTGTTTCGATAGAATTTCCGCAGATTAGAGTATATTAACTACCCTCGAACTTAAATATGTTATTAATTCAGCAAAATAACCCTTAAATACCCCTTAAATTTGAGTTTCAAATGAAGAGGCTTTTCAACTCCTCCCAACCATTTTAGTGCCAATTTAACCGTATATTTACGAAATCCTTATGCCCAGGACGTTGTGGAGACGTCGAAAATGTAAGGGAAGGATCCATGCTACATTTTTGAAAACTACCCCCTCCCCCAAAACCATTTCTAATTGATTAAATAGCAGTATTCAATTGTTGTTAATCAAGTACTGAAGTAAAGAGTGTAAGAAAATGAGAAGTTTACCTTTGATTTGACGTTTTGAGCAATGCGAATTAAAAGGATTTTGGGGGACAGTTTTGAGGGAATAGGACGAAATGGGGACAAGTTCATTTTTCCCTCCTATGTACTGTTTTATGATTTCTCACTACAGCGGGATGTTTTCGCCACAGCGGCCCCGCCTCAGCGGAAGGTTTGCCGCCTTAGCGGGGTCAGGCTGTGTGAATCAGGACGAAATTCTTTTGGGTGTTGCGTCATGTCCCCAACTGGCCCTGTTAGGTATAAAACCTTTCTTGACATAGGCTTGAAAAGTCCTTCCCATCTCTGATTTCGTAATGGATCGAGTTGTAAGTTGAAAAGACTTTGGAGTTGGGTACGTAACAGCCCATTCACTAGTCGTTTGGGGACGAACGAGGGGTAAATTGCTATCTATCGTAACGACCCAAATCGTCGTTATTTAGGAAAGTGAAACTTTGAGAAAATATTGGGCCACTGTCCCGCCGGGGGGGCCCCCAGATGTCGCTAGGGTAGCGGTGCCACGATGGGGTAAGCTGGCTCCAAAGTGGGATAGGCGAGACAAAATGTAAATAACGCAAAATCTTATTTCCATCACCTTCATAAAATACCTATATTAGACGTAAATCACCCAGGAAACCTCAAAAAGCTGCTCTAAGCTTGGGAAAGAAGGAGGAAGAGATTCTAGCGTGAGGATAGCTATATCTTGTGGATTCTTGGCCAATTTCACCGTCATGTCGTCCGGAAAACCAAAAAATTATCTACAATTCCTTCGTGCAGCTTTTTGGCACCCAGGTAGGCTAGGTTTTATAAATTGAGTAGTTATAACTATGTGCCCACGGCGTAGTATAATGATAATCAATGGTAGGAATTATGCATAGGCCTTTGTGCACTGAACGTAAGTTGATTGGATCATGGGAAGAAGCCTTAGATGATGAATTAGGGCTAAGTAGGGTCGAGTTATTGTGTAGGTGATGGATGTAATTCTATGATTGTGTGATGTATGTTTGTTCATGCTCATTATAATACATGTATGTATGTGAATGTTACATTATTGATCACATTAATTGTAAATAAGGTTATATGAATGATGAATGCCATGAATCATGACTTAATTTTATGATTATGAGAATGTACTTCGTGATTGTGATTGTGGTGTATTGAATGAATCGAGTGTTGCATTCCGACACACTAACTTGGATCAGTTTCCATGTTTCGGCATAATTATGAGATCAATTGGCACGTTCCAACATAAACATTGGATCGGGTACCACGTTCCGATGTGCTAAATGTTTGGGTTTGGATTCCATGAGAGGACCAATGATTTGATATAAATGTGATATTTGAGAATCGTGAAATTGAATGTGATTCGTAATGATAAATGATACTGTGATTTCCCAGAGTGGTTATATGTTGGTGAGGACTTATATCTAGTTGTTCCTTTGTGTCAAGTGAACTTGTTACATATCTCGTTGTTGAACAAATCGGGAAGACCAATGGCTCAAAGGGCCGTAGTAATTAGGAGAAAGGGTTGTTCGTAAGTTGCAAGGGTGAAAAAGTGGAGGTAGGGTATGTGGTGTAATTACTTAGGCAGACTTCACCTTGGAGAAAGGGATTTGTGGTTACTAGTAAGAGTACTAGTGTAATTTAGTGGAATTTCGAGAGAGAGTGAAGGTGGAGAAGCGAGTGGCTTATTTCATATTCTTGCTAGTTTATTTCTTATGTTATGTGGTGGGCGTCAGATTGACCGATGATGCCTACCAATACGTGTGGTTGTACTGATACTACTCTTGCTATGCCTTTTTGGCATATAATGGATGCAGGTTGGTAAGGTTTCATTAGATGAAGACGAAGAATTCTCCATCAGCTTCTACTTTTCCTTCTGCATGGTGGGAGTTGTGTCATTAATTATTATGTCCAGTTCGTACTCTTAGTAACTGTTGTACCTGCTTAGACTAGATCCTTGGGGGTTTTAATTAATTTACAAGTTTTAACCAAAATTGGGTTAAAGGTTCTTATTTATAAAAATTTGATTAGTATATTGTATTTCCATTTTCGTTAATTTTCTGCATGTTTTAACTATTGAGATATGAGGGTTCTCCTACTTAGGTGTTAGAGTGGGTTCCCGCATTGCCTGGTGGGTTGGGTCATGACATGTTCTTTTGGCGAATTAGTTGTAACAGAGAAAGAAATTTCACTATTGTTGACATGAATTGTTCTTTCATATTTACTTATGGGGAATAGAGTGAATGCATTCAACTCAAAACGTAATTTAGAACATACGTTAGGGCTATTAATATTGTGTTGAAGCCTTGACCTAAGGCTTTTTCTATGAGTAGAATTCATGGATAAAAAACAATAACAAAAATAATTTTTGTTCTTGAATTAGAGGTGATTTTTTTTTAAAAAAAAACAATAATATAAAAGAATAAAATATTATCAAGAATGAATGTTTTACCTAGATATTAACAATGGAAGAGATGAGAGACTAATAAGAGAGAGAAACATATGAGAGAATATTTTTGTGATTGAGATGAATAATGGAGAGAGGAAAAAAAAAAGATCTTGTTACGAGTCCCAAGAAATAGCACACAAACCCAAATAAAAAATAAAAAACGTGTATTAATTAAAATTGTCATATTTGTAATTGAAAATTTAGTTTTGTAAATAAAAAATAGTATATTTTATATTGTAAATTAAATCCTTAAACACAATATCCTTGTAATTTTTCCTATTATAAATGGTTACAACATAAGAAAAAAGCTTTATTAGATACTCAAATAAAGAATTTAAAACTTAATAAGAATTTGGTGGATTTCGCTATGACTCGGATTTTAGTCCATTTCAATCCAAGTAACTTGACTCGTCTATTTATTAACTCAATTCAATTTAATGTGCTCAAATTCAATTTAATCCATCTATTTGATTAGAGCTGTTAAAAATCAAATTGAAATCGATTTTGAACCGAATAAAGTTATTAATTTATCGATAATGGGTTATTGGTTTAGTAGTTTCGGTAAAGGTTTCAATTTTTTTATTATTGAGTTATTGCTTCTTAACAGGTTGAGTTTTTTCTTAACGGATTATTGATAACCCAAGTAAATTAAATAATTATATTTATACCATTTAGTATATCATTAAAGTCATTGACTTATAGTTATATCATTAAAGTCGTTGACTTATAGTTTAGTCTCATACTTGTATTCCTGATTGTTTCAAACTCTCCGTTATTCTAAAATGTGAGCGTCTTTGCTTTTGAGCAAAATGCAATCTATCAACTCATGTGCATGATTCATTTGATTTGTCACCTTGTTTCTAAGTGATTTCATTGATTTTTTGTATCAAATCTTAACGGTTAAATCGATAAATCTATAATCTCCAACCCAACACCAAATTCTAAATTTGGTGTTTTGAGCTCCAACCCACACCAATTTTTACGCCAAATTTGGTGTCACATAATTCATCACACCAATTCACTTTTTGAATATTTTAATATTATTTCATTATACAAACTTTTAATTAAGCATTATATAAATTGTATGTTTTAATTAAATCTCTTGTATATTTAATTATTTTTATGTAATATTAATTTTAGATATAAAATTTAGCTTTTTTATAAATTAATTTTTCTATATATGACTTTTTTTAAAAATTAAATTTATGTTAATTCTACTATAAATTATAATTGGATATAACTACAATTAACCTTCACAAAAATTAAAAATGCAAACATTGCTCATTTTGAATTATGTAATCTATTAATAGAGCATTTTTGGGGCACCATAGTGATCTTGAAAATTGAATATTTATGTAGAATTTAAAATAATTTTTTCAATTATCTAATATTTATTTAATTGTATTTCATTAATTATTTCACTTTTATTTGTATAATCCATTATTATGTATAATGTATAATATTTGCTAGCAATTTATATTATTTAAAAAATTATGGTACAAAATAATTTTATATTAAAATATTATAAAAGGAAATAATATGAATTATAGATGGTGAATGTTTTAGAAAGAATTTATTTTATGAAATAAGAAAATATAAATGAAATAAGAAATAATAATATAATAATGAAGAGAGAGAAAAATATTATTTTTTGGGGTAAAATTTGGTGCAGTGGGTTGAAGTTGATTACACCAAAAATAGTGTTGACACCAAATTTGATGTTTGGGTTGGAGATGCCCTAATGGTTCTACAACGATTTAGCATGTCTACAAATCAACAATAAGTCGAACCGATAAATCTCAAAACTAAACCAAACCAATCAATACACCACCCTACATTTGATACTCCTAATTGTCATAATTAAAAGAAATAGCAATAAAAAATTTTAATTAACAATAAATAATACTAAAAATTTGTCGATTATATCATTTATTAATGAATCATAAAAAAAAATGCTAGCTACAAACTAATGGAGGATTAGCAAGGAATTAATATCCTAACTAATTCATTTTTTTCTCCTAATAAAGGAAAAGTCATGATTAGTATTTAGAGGCATTTTAACATTCTGGCCAGAAGATGAAATAAAATGATGATCTTTTTATTTTATATGGAACGAATATGACATGATAAAAACTTTTATTTACGGAAAAACACTTGCTTAACTATTCATTAGTGTGGTTAACTTAAATAAATGAGTAAAAAGATGCGTAAAATTTAATGTATATAGTCGGAGCCAGCTATTAATGAAATTTCATTAACATTACAATTACGTGAATAAGCTATTATTAAAATCTCATTAACGATAGTCATGTAATCTCTTATATTATAAGACTACAACCTACGCACACCTAATTCATATAACTTAAGAATTAAGACTTGCATTTTTTTTAAAATAAAATCTTAAGTAACTATATTTATATACAATCATTTTAATTATTATTATTTTAACCGATAAAAAAATATAGACTGTTTGTATAGATGAGAATAATATCTTGATTAAGTTTGTAATTTAGTGTTAGTAATTAAAGTAATTAATTTAATTAATTATTTTAGTAGTGGTAAGTGTGAATTGGGACCCAATTGAGTGAGAACAAAATCTGTAACAAAAATACTTTAGCTACCGTTTTTGTTTTGAAGCCAAAAACAACATTTTGGCTTATGATTGTATTTTTTATTTTTTTTTGTTCATTACAAATGAACCATCCTTTTTTATCTCTACTTTTCTCTTTTTTTCTTTTTGCCACCCTTCTCTATATTCTTTTCATATTCAATATTTATCATATTCAATCCCATATTTCTCCTTTTTACACTTTGCCCCCTACAAGAAAAAAAAAATCTATAAATAGGCGTAATATAGGTTACATTATCAGATCACCTAAAAACAAAAAAAAATGAATGAAGGCAGCGGGAATGACCATGATTTATATGCTGATGTTTGGTCATACCTAGACTTGAATGTCTGTCAAGTTGGGAGTGGAGAGATATTTGAGGGTGACAAGTTGCTAGATCCGAGTAGATCGGATACTTGTCAACCGATGACAGTTGTTAATGAGGTGGTTGAAGTGAGTATTGATGCAACCAAAAAGGGAAGGCTACCCAACCGGAAAAAAAAATGGTAAGGGAATTGTTGAACCAACGTCTAGTGTTGATGGAGGCGGAGGCAAAGGAGAATCTGAGCACGAGATACAAATATGGACGGAGAGAGAAAGGAGAAAGAAGATGCGAACCCTGTTTGAGACTCTTCATGCTTTGGTTCCTAATCTCCTTGCTAAGGTAAGAAAAGAAGTTCTTTCAATGACTTACCATATATTTTGTTATCCGTTATCTTATCGATCAAAAGGGAAATAATTCAATAAATTTAATGATTATCTGAAACGATTTTATTTATTATTTTTCTTTTACTGTTTTCCACAACCTTAATTAACAATCATAATCAACTAATCAAGAATTATTCGAAAAATGAACATGAGTTTTTAAAAAAAATCAAATAGAAACTTGGAAAATGATTTAAAAAGTTACTCACCATACATGATAGTTTCATTTTTTTCAACTTTCTAAATTGAGTAAATAAATTTTAGGAGAATCTTTTTAGGAAGCTTATTGAAGGAGACATGATTGTGTGTGCGTGTGTATATATATATATATATAAATGTATATCATGTGGAAGTTAAATTAAAAATTGATAAAAATGAAAGAAATATTATTTAATGTTTCAAAACAAATTAAAATAAAAAAAAAATTAGAGAGACTATTTTTAGTAGACCATCGATTCAATTGGAATAAATTTATTTGGTGATATACACATTCCCCTTATTCCTAATTTGTACATATCTACCTGTTGATTCCAAAATAGAATAATAAGATGTGTTTTGTTTACCAAAAGGTGAAGGATAAAACAATATAGGACTTCCATTTTTTTCGCATATATAGTTATAGAAACAAAAAATCTCCACAAATTTATTTGTTTTTTCTCTTCTAGCATAAGTATATGAAGCTTTTCACATTATTCTAACTTCATTCTGAATTTGTCAAAAAGAACATTTTCTTAATCCGTATAATTATAAGATCTTTATAACTCATTGAAGTACTTAATAAGTATTAATTTTTATATTAATTTAATTTATATACATTAACCATATACATAATCATTATACTAGTAGTAGAGTATTTTCACTTGTTATTGTTAACATAACTACTTTAATCGAAGAATAAGAGGCAAGAGTTATATTACAATATAATAGAATTCGTCTCAATACAAAAAGAATAGGAAGGCTATATATAAGCATCCATTAACTAAACCAAACCTAATAGGAATCCATTAACTAAACCTAACCTAATAGGAATCCATTAACTAAACCTAAACATAGTAACATATGGACTAACATCCCCCCTCAAACTCACAATGCAACGGCAATAAGCATTGAGAGTTTGTCACACAAACACCGAAACCGAGACACTGATTGTGCCTTCGTACAAAGATCAGCAATCTGCAACACACTTCATCTGAGCATCATGTGCAGCCTCCACAGTTTGGTTTGAGTTCCCGAACACAATACATCTCTCTGGTATGAATTGTAGAAGCTGTGATGCATAGACAAACATCTCCGGATCAGGCTTCCCTCTGTGAACATTGGCACCTTGTAGTGCATCAGGGTACTCAGAAACTCCTATGATCCAGGTTCATAACAATATATATGGTAACCTTAGTAGTAGAACCATCAAAAGTTTCTGCTTCAGTGCTATAAAGAAATGACAAAATATTTGGATGCCTAACAGTGCGAAGTCGCTTAACTCCAGTTCTACCAGCAGCTAGATGTCCATCATTTGCATTACTCCTAGTAAGCGCAAATATTGAGACAGGAGCACCATCATCCTTGAAAGAGCCACGGTAGTGAACCCAAGATCCCCAAGCAGTGGAATAAGGTTCGCCGATGTTGTAAGGCAGATCCTTGAGTCCCGTCCCAGATCCACCGACGACGCCTTTCAAGAACTTGAACATCTTCTAACTTTCGATAAAACGGATCGATCTCCGATCTCCCAGCAACACCAAATCTTTAACTTCAAAGAATCAAACTTTCCACTACAAAACCTCTCAAATCACCCCAACTTAACACAATCTCAACAAATCCCACAAACCTAATCGAACTTTCAAACTTTCAAACTCCCTCAAATCACCACAGAACTAAAGGGGAAAAAGGGAGCAAATAAAGCAACCCTTTTAACAATAAAGATCCAAACTTTACTCAATACCCTTTATTAAACAACACAATACAACCCAAATTTCGTCAAGCAAACAGAGCAAGACACGAACAATTTCAAAACAAAAATTAAATTACCTTAAATTGAACCCCTAGTTCGAACAAATAAAAAAACTAAACCCTAGTTCGAACAAATAAAAAAAATGAACCCTAAATCAAAAACCAAACTAAACAAATCAAAAATCGAGCCGAACAAATCAAAAACCGAACCGAACAAATCCAAAACCGAACCGAACAAATCAAAAACCGAACCGAAGAAATCAAAAATCAAACCGAACAAATCAAGGAGTATGGATCGATTTACGGTGACCCAACTTTTGCAAAGATAATCATTGGCCAAACGGGCAGCATATATGGGTGCCACCCGCCGCCGGCGGAAGCTCTTTGATTGTTTACCAAGATCGTAGAGGCTCTGATACCATGTTAATAGAACTACTTTAATTGAAGAATAAGAGGCAAGAGTTATATTACAATATAATAGAATTCGTCTCAATACAAAAAGAATAGGAAGGTTATATATAACCATCCATTAACTAAATCTAACCTAATAGGAATCCATTAACTAAACATAAACATAGTAACATATGGACTAACAGTTATTACCTATAAAACTTGCTTATTTTTCATATTAATTACAATCAATATCACTTTTTATGTAAATCGCTTATTACAATTAGTTTATAAGAAGGATAGATTGGTCAAATGCGTAATAGACAGGATTTGAAGACTATAGATTTCAAATTATAACCTTTTTTTTTTTTTTGTAATTTGTACTTAAAATGATTTTTTTTTAAAGACACTAATAAATGACTTGAAACTAATTAACTCGTATATGGTATTCCCTTGACTTCTTCGTGTGTGTTTACTTCCCCCTTAATGAGTGAAAATCCTGACTTCGTCTCTGAAGTAGAAATTAAATTAATTTCATATTTTTTGTATATGCAGGCTGATAAGTCTACAATAGTTGGTGAAGCAGTGAACCACATCCTAAAACTGCAGAATACTTTCAAAAAACTTGAAAGTCAAAAGCTAGAAAGGCTAGAAGAATATAGCATAAGGTTGATGGGTTCACAGAAAGTTGGTAATAATTGGGAGAAATATGTGGGTGATCAAGGATCTACCAGCCATTCAACTGTTATTACACCAACAACTGATGGTGCTAGTCCCCTTATTCCAACATGTTTCATGACATGGAGTTCACCAAATGTGATACTAGATGTTTGTGGTGAGGATACACATATTAGTGTGTGTTGTCCTAAGAAGCCACAATTATTTACCGTCATTTGTTATGTTTTGGAGAAACATAAGGTTGACATTCTGTCTGCTCAAGTTTCATCTGATCAATTCAGAAGCAAGTTTATGATCCAAGCTCAGGTAAGTCCTTTCATTTTTGTAGTGTATTATATGTTGGTCAATTAGAACATTGTGAACTAGGGTTTTTAAGTTAGCATACTCTTCGATTCATTTTACGTGTCTTTGGTTGATTGCTCAGGAAATATTGAACAATGACACGCGTTGAGAAATTCTTTTGAATTGGATGTTTGGAAAATATATGGTTGTTTTTTTTCTTTTATAAGTTTTGCGCTTAATCAAACATTTATCTTCACATGAAATGAAGTATATATCTATCTTTTTATATATATATAAAAATGGCTCCTCCCACCTAGTCTCACCCTGAGGTTGAAATTCTCTATTTGCTACTACATATAGTTTATTCATAGATTATATATGTTTAGAAATTATTTAAATTGTTTTACCTGAGTTGAGTGTCTAATAAAAATAATATGGATAAACATGAGTACATATTTTTCTCTTCAGACCCCACTTATAAAATTTTACTGAGTATATTATTGTTGTTGTTATTATTACTTGGTTCTAAAAACATGTTTGATGTATATTCAGGCAAAAGGTGAAAGTGGGTTTGCTCAATTCTCTGAAGCATTCACAGTGGAAGACATGTACAAGCAAGCTGCAATTGAGATAATGTCACTGACAACTCCCAAATGATCAGTATCATATTTAATTTTTGATGTTCATACAGTGGAAGATGAACGGTTGTCGCCGTATAGGGATGTTTACTTTTATAGTTCATCCGGTAGAGGATGAACTGTTGTGGCCGTAAAGGCTATTTTATTTACTTTTATAGTTCATTCGATAGAGGAAGAACTGTTGTGGTC
The DNA here is from genome assembly GCA_037074985.1 of Solanum bulbocastanum. Classification (NCBI taxonomy): domain Eukaryota; kingdom Viridiplantae; phylum Streptophyta; class Magnoliopsida; order Solanales; family Solanaceae; genus Solanum; species Solanum bulbocastanum. The sequence continues at coordinate 34,569,268 of CM073597.1, read as the reverse complement.
GTAAAGGCTATTTTATTTTCTATTGCATTTTACGATGAACGCCTGTCTCTGTATCAGAGAAATGAAAACTATGGAAAGTTTCTTTCAATGTATTTATAAATAGCAAAAATCTTGGTTTGGCAAATGGTTATGTGTTTGCTTTAAGGGTGTGTTTAGTATGGATGAATGTTTATCAATTCCCAGAATCAAGTTCTATTTTTCCAACTCTCACATATTTTTTTTTATAAATATAAAAAAATGAACCTTTTTTGTAAAAAAATAAAAAAATACACCGCAGAAATATTTTTATTTTACTTCTTAGAATTCAAATATGTCGAGAATAAAACACGAATCATATTTGTTATAATTATTATTTTTCTTAAAATTGAAGGCATATTAATAAAATTTAATATAACTTTAGAGCGCTTAAAAATATTTTTGAATCACTCCTGATATTTGACTATCACTCTATAATATATTTCTAAATTATGTATAAATATTCTTGAGACAATTTCTTTTTTTTTTACCTACCCAATAACATAAATAAGGAAGAAACTGAAATTACTCATTTTTACTCTCTACCAAACAAGCCCTAAGAGATGAAAAATATCATGTTCCTTAGCTTTTAAAGAGGGTAGAGGCACCACCCCTCCCAAAAAAAGAAGTTATGTCTGTCTCTTTTCATATTAAAACACGAAGGTACTGCTTTAAGAAAGTTATTTAAATTTTGTTATGTTAAAGAGGAATTCTCCTTTGACTCAATCGATCTTTAATCGAAGTATAGCACTATGAAATTACTCTTTCATCAGACAAATCCAACATATAAAGGTTAAAAGAGATGGTAAGAGTCATTATATTTAGTTTCCTCCTGCTAGAGGACGTGTGTTTGTCGTCATAAAGGCAATTATGTTTACTTTTAAAGTTTATATGATAGAAAATAGAGGTATGTCGTCGTAAAGATCATTATATTTATTTTGACAATTCATCCAGTGGAGGATGAATGTCTTGTCTCCGTAAAGGTCATTATCTTTATTTTCGCAGTTCATTCAATGGAAGATGAACGTCTATCACCATATGTAAAGACCATCATATTTACTTTTAAAGTTCATCCGGTAGAGGATGCATGTCTGTCGTTGAAAAGGCTATTATATTTACTTTTAAAGTCGTCTACTTACTTATGCAGTTCATTCAATGGAGGATGAACATCAATTATCGTATGGAAAGACAATCATATTTACTTTTAATGTTCATCCGATAGAGGATGGATGTCTGTCGTGATAACAACCAACATATTTACTTTTAACGTTCATCGATAGAGGACGAATGTCTATTATTGCAAAAGCCATCATATTTACTTTTAAAATTCATTCCATAACGAATGAATATTTGTCATTATATATAAAGGCCATCTTATTTACTTTCAATTTTCATTTCAGTTTGTATAGGAGGAATGAAAACTATGGAATTTGGTCCATTTAATATTCTTTCAATGATATTTATACATAGTAAAGATCTTGGTTCTGAAAAATGTTTATGTAAGTTTTGTATGAATGAGAATAATTTTTAATTTTTTTATATTTTATTTTAAAATATTGTATTTATGAAAATAAATTCCTTATAAATGAAAAAAAAATATTTCCTAATTGTCTCTACCTAACTGCATGGCAATCCACTCCTGCGGTGCCGATAAAATTGTGAAAGTCATTGAATTATAAGCAATGATCATATTTTTAAATATTAAAAATACATTTATTCTATGGTAATATTCCTTTAAAATGTATATTTAGAGTAAAAAAAAAATACTTAATATTTACTAAAAGGATAAATATAATTATTTAGCCAATGTGATTGATGGTGACAAATGGTTAATTTAAGGCTTAAGTCATCTGCGGCCCCTTAAAGTTGTCAACATAATTCACTTAGACACCTTAACTAGGACTTGTACCTATTAAACACCTAAATTATTTAAAACATGTACCTATTAAACACAAAATCTGATATGACAAAAATCATATTTTGCACTTCCCTAAAGCACGTGAAAAAATCAAAACAGTGTTTTTTAAAAAACTATATTTTTTCTTCTTTCATTGACACTTGGCACTATAATTAACTTAAAAGATATTTATCTTCTTTCATTTACACTTTTTTCAAAAAAGAAAACCACCCCACCCCTCCCAGACGTCTTTTTCATAATTTAGTTTGCAAAACTTTTTTTATTTTAGCTCTAGCATTGTTTTTCTTTCTTTTTTATAAAAAAAAATATATTACTTCTTCCAAATCTGAAGAAATGAAAATCAACTATGAAGAAATAATTAGATTCAAATTTGAAAGAAAGACTTTCTTTCGTATGATTTATTTCAAATCGCATAAAAATAATGGAACAAATATGAAAAAAGAAGATAAATGATTTTTATATATAAAAAAATTAGCCGATATTTGTTTATCACAATTTTCGAACAAATATTACTACTAAAATTCAAATATAAACCCACTAAATTTTTCAAAATAATATCCGAAAATTTGATAAAATTATTTTTTGAGCTATCAATTTCTTTTGGTCATCGATGAAAAAATGACCGCCGATCAATCCTTCTCTATGACGAATCTAGTATGAAAATATATATTTTACAAAAAGTTGTATTCAAGTTATTTGAAAAGAAATTGCGTTTTGTGATTGGAAAAAGAATGTGTTTTGGAAAGAACATGAAGATGAAAGGGGGTTGGATAGGAATGGGCCTGGATAAAATAGGTTAACATTTTCAATCTTTTTAGTTTTTTTTTTTTAAAAAAAATTAGATATACAATGTGTTTGAAATAATTTTAAACAAAAAAATATTTTTTTCTATAATTTTGGGGCCCCAGTGCCACATGTTATTTTTTAATTAGCCACATTGCCATGTCAAGGCAAGTGTATCGCACACTCATCATATTCTTTGTTGATTATCAAAAACTGTCTAATAGGAACAATTTCTGAATAGGTAAAAGTGTACTAGTCTTAGTTGAGATGTCTAAGTGAATTATGCAGACAACTTTAAGGGGCCGTCGATGATTTAAGCCTTAATTTATTGTAACACTCCGTAGCTAGAAAGAACTAGGAAGAAGTTAAAAATTTGAAATAGTCATTTTTGGAAATAATATAAAAATCTGAAAAATTTGTTAAGTATGTTAAGTTGAGTTTCTAGTCAACTTCAAATGACCATAACTCCTAGCTCAGGATGAGTTAGGTGTGTTTCCAGATATCGTAGAAAAGATCTTGGAATAATGTTTCCAACACCGCCAAGTTTGCGCGATTCCGAGTTCATATGAGTGAGATATTACCATTTGAAGTTAGGCTATTTAAATAAGGAAAGTCTAAAACCGGATTTTGGAAGGGTATTTTAGTCTTTTCCTTACCTAAGTATTTTAATCCGTTTTTAGGAGTTTAATTGGGGTCAAACCAGATTTTAGTCAGTTTAGAAAAGTTGAAGTTCACGCTAGGGCTTGGAGAAAAGAGAAAGAGAAGAAAGGAGAAGAAAGTTCAAGATTCGTCATCTTCGTAAGGAATTGATTGCAGATTTCATCAAGGATTTGATCCTACAAGGTATGTGAGACTTTCATAACGTTGGGTTTGTTCACCCACGTGCCAAGCATGTTTGATTTAGCGTGAATTCATTCTAAAAAGATTGAAAGTTGAATGTTCTTGATAGTTGTTCTTGAATTGTTTTCGTTCTTGAATATGAGTTCAAATTAAGGAGTTTCTTGATATTAAAGTGTTGTTTCCTTGAGTTGTTTGAGTTAGGTTTTGTGTATATGTCTTGGGTAACTTATTCTAAAGTGAATTTGAGAAAAAGAATCGGAATTAATCAATTTAAGATAAGAAAACGAGACCAAAAGTTTGTCAGTTTCTGCCTGAAGGGAAGGCTGGCGTGACGCCCCCCATAGCGCTAGGCAGGCTGGAACGGCACGCCAGAACTGCGCCATTTTGGAGCCCCAATAAGTTGGGGCTGGCGCGGCGCGCCAGGGATGCACCCGAATAGTTGTTTTCCATCCGTTTTTCTTTGTTTAGCCCGTCTAAGTCCTTCTAAAGTGTACTAACACTTTCTAGTTGATTCCAATACTCTAACGTACATGTAAACATCATGAAATCATCCATAAACATGAGATCATGAACCTTGAATCCATAATTCAATTTAAGGAAAGTTAAGAGTCAACTTTAGAAGTCAAGAGAAGTTCATAAATTTTTTCAAAAGTCTTTCACAAACATTTTAACTTCGTTTTAAGACTTAAGTTTTAAGTTAAGCAAAGAGTAACAGTTGAGTTCATTTCTCCAAAAGCTATAAGGGAATTAAGAATTCCCAAGAGTTTAAAATGTTTTCACATTTGAACAAGAAAGGGAAACACCGATTTCCAATAAAGTTTTGAGTAATTATCTCAAACCAAAGAAAGAAGTTTTGTTTTAAAACATATGAGCTAAGTAAATTTTGGGAGTAATGTTGAGCACCGATATGGGGATGCGAGTTCATATTAACTCAAGTCTCCATAAACCATATAGCCATCATGAGTAGTAAAGGATCATACTTTTTAGATGACTCCTTAAGTGCTTTTTAGCATAGACTAGTGGATCCACTTAGTTAAGGTGTTCTATAGGACAGTTCTGGCAGCGTGGGCAAGACGTTGTATCACCACTTAGGCTCATAGTGGTGGTTTTCGATTAGAGAATCTCCCATAGAAACTATATTACTTTATTACATGAGTAAGGTTGAGTTTGTTATTACATTCCTTTAACGAACTGAGTTGTTTTCTACTGTTTTAAAAGCTTTCGATATATTGCATGTGTTACATTGTTTTATATATTGAGTAAACTTGTTCATGAGTTGAGTAAAGTCAAGGTAAGTGTTTCTTTCAGATTCCTTTCAAGTTTATGTAATGTTTAGCATTCCACTCGCATACTCGTACATTTAATATACTAATGCTAGTTGGCCTGCATCGTCTTATGATGCAGACACAGGTAACCAGGATCAACATCCGGCACCTCGTCAATCCAGTTGAGCACTCAGAATCAGTTGGTGAGCCTCCTTGCTTTTCGGAGGGCTCCTTTTTACATTGCTTTCTAGTTTTCAATTGTTAGGATGATCGGAGGTCTTATCCCGACGTCCCTCTTTGTTTTAGAGGCTTCATAGACAGATGGTTATAGTTCTTTAGTCTTATTCATTTCAGTTGTTTACATTTAAGACTTGAGTTGCCATTTTGGCGAAATTATTATCTCTTAAGTTATTGCATGAGTTATGTTTCTTATGTTTAAGTCTTCTGCTGAGTAAGTAAGTGAGACCAAGGGTTCGCTTGGGGCCAATAATGATTCTTGAGTGCCAGTCCTGTCCAGGGTGTAGACTCGGGGCGTGACATTTAACTTGTATATATATTCTTTCATTTTCATATTTTTTTTATTTTCATAATAGAACTTGTGTTTATATTCTTTCTTTTTCCCCTTTTACTAAGTTGTCAAGGGAGGAAAGACATCGAAAAAAATTAAAATTAACATTTTCTTTCTTTTATATTCCTACCAAGTTTTCACACATTGCCTAACAATTAGAATTCTTATATTTTAGAGAAATTACCTAAAATAGTAAATATTTAGCCTATATTATGTACTATAGCTATAATTTAAGAAAATTGTAATTTGCGGCTATAGTTTCTCTAATTCTTGTTATTAACATGATTTGTATAACTCGTCTGATTTGTATAAATTCAGAATTTGTAGAATTTGTATAATTCAGTTCCTGATCGTATGAATCCTAAATTTTTTTTATGTGTTTTACCCTAGTTATTTGTATACAATTAATGAAAAATTCATAAAAAATTACTTTGTTTAATTTGTATATTGACAAGTGAAATACACAAACGGAGTTCTGAAAAATTTATAAATGTATAAATACATAATTGTATATACTTACCTATTTGTATATTTGTAAGAGAAATTTATAGCAAACAGAACTATAACTATGGAGTGCAGTTATCAAAACTATAGTTATAGAACCTTATTATGTTTGCTATTTCTGTTTTTTTCTTCTTTTTTTAACTCATACTTTTCCAGTTTTATTATTTCAAGCTTTTCTCGAATTATATATGTGATTACTTTTTATGAAATTTGTTGAGTTCCATACAATAACACATAGTATAAATCTAGAATTTGTATAATTCATCTAATTTGTATAAATCTAGAATTTATATAATTTGGTTCGTGATTGTATAAATCCAGAATTTTGTACGTGCTTACCTGTTATTTGTATATGATTTATGAAAAAATCATAATAAATTACCCTGTTTAATTTGTATATTAGCAAGCGAAATATATAAACAGAGTTCTAAAAATTTCAAATTTATAAAATACTGAATTATATATATATATATATATATATATATATATATATATATATATATATATATATATATATATTGTATATTTGCAAACGAAATTCATAGCAAACGGAACTATAGCTATGGAGTGTAGTTATCGAAACTACAGTTATAAAGCCTTATTATGTTTGCTTTTTTAGATTTTTTGTATATATATATATATAATTGTATATTTGCAAACGAAATTCATAGCAAACGGAACCATAGCTATGGAGTGTAGTTATCGAAACTACAGTTATAGAGCCTTATTATGTTTGCTTTTTCAGATTTTTTGTCTTTGTTTAACTCATATTTTCCCAATTTTTATTATATCAAGCTTTTTTCGAATTATATCCGTGATTACTTTTTATGAAATTTGTTGAGTTCCATACAATAACACATATTTTCAGCTAATTGTGTTTACTTGACAAGGAATATTGAAGACTCCCTAGAAGGAAATACATTGCAGTATACACAGGTCAATTGAGGAGTAATATTCTCATGCATCTTAGAATACTCAATCACAAATAGTTACTTAATTAGCGCGCTCATTAATTAGAAACACAACAAGAACAACAACATACACCGTATGTATATTCTTACAAAGTGGGGTCTGGAGAGCATATTGTGCGCACAAACCTTATTCCTATCATAAGATAGAGAGGTTATTTCTGATATAGACTCAAGAAAGAACGGTCTAAAAAAAAAGGTAATAGAAGTGAAAGCATTACAAGAAATGGTCATATTTCGAGATTTGAAATCTTTAAGTATAAAAGTTTGCAAACAAAGATTCAAAGCATGATCTAGTACTCTTACTAGCTTGAAACACAACAACTCTGGCTTAAGGTGTCTATTAAAATAATGAAAATAGAACGCGTAGCTATTTCTCTAAACATTCTTAACCATAAAGAAGCTAGGAAAAAGTAAACATAGCAAGAAATAAAGGAAATTCAAAATATTCCGTATATACATAAAAATAATTTTGAGTATGCATATATATGGTGTAATTCTCCGATGACCTTGCATCCCTAGCTCCGCTTAAATCATCTCAAGGGCCAAATACTCTCCACAAGATTTAGTGCAACACCAAAGTGATTCCTACTTTTATTTTTTCGTTCCTGAATTTCATGTATCTCAACTATTCTCCAATCTTTCCTTCCAATGTCATATATAAACAAGGGTAAAATCCCACAAGTTTGAAACGGTAGAAGCTCTCCCTTAAGATTAGTGGTAAATAAAGGAATACCAAATGGGTCTAATGATAATTCAGATAGTAGCTCGATCGATTGCTTCATCCATGTTGTCTCATTTAGTAGAACATGTAAATGTGTGACGAGAAAATTCGAAGTACTCACTAGTGCCGCTTAGCCCTTTACATCTATTAATCTTTGTGAGTATCCCCAAATTACATCATTGGGCAACAAGATGGTTCAAATTAACTTCTCATCTCTAATACTGAATGCATCTATGTAATAACGTAGTCTAAATAAATTTAGAAAATAAATAACCCGTCGATACAAACACTATCCTTCGGAAAAAATTGGGCATATTTACGTATGCCTCCCTCCAGGATTTGTCCACCCCAATGATGAAAATCCAGAAACACTTGAAGTGTATTATTTCCCAAGTGTTCATTCAATACTAAGAATTTCTTGGTGGTGGGATCAAACCCTAAAGAGCAACTTGTAGTTGAACTCATCAATGAATTAGGAAGAAAGACACGTTCTTTTGTGAACGGATTACAAATAGCAACATCTTATTGATTGTTTGACATACAAACTACGCCATTGATAGACCTTGATTAATGATCAAGATTTCGAAAACATCGATCATCCAAGTACTTAAAGGGATAAGAAACACAAGTCATCTTGTCCTAAATTATATATGACATATTTGTCCTTCAAATCTAAGTACTCCCTCCATTTAAAAAAGAATGACCTCCTTTCCTTTTTAGTTTGTTTAAAAAAGAATGACCTTTTTCCTTTTTGATAACATTATACTTTCAGTTTTCCACGTGACATGTTTAAGACCACAAGATTAAAGGACATTTCTGTACATTTGACATAACTTTAACACAAGATTCAAAAGTCTTCTTTATTTTTTCTTAAACTTCGTGTCAAGTCAAACTAGGACACTCTTTTTGAAATGGAGGAAGTAATACATAAGAAATTCAGCTACACGACTTTTTTGGTGTGCTTCAATGAACAAAGGTTCTGATTTAAATGAGCTAAAAGATTTCAAAACGCACCTAAAACGCATTAAAGACTTGGCAGGAACTCATTTCATAATTTTCTATATTAATATTTGGAAGAGTGAAGCAGTAGGACAACTAGGGGTAAAAATGTAATTTTATTCTAACAAAATCTAGTAAGAAAGATAGCAAGAAACAAATAATTCTAGAAACATCTTTTTGTATATGAAGTGAATACTGATCAATGGTAAAAATGTAATTTCAAGCTAACAAAAATGTATAAAAAATAATAACAAGAAAATTAAATAGTTCTAGCTAGAAACATTTTTAGTTATTGTTATTACTATTAACTCATTTTCTTATCACTTCACTTTCTTTTCTTTTAGGAGTTATTGTGATATCTATTCCTTACTCTATTTTTCTATTATTTTAATTAATTCCTAATATTTTTATATTCATTATGCTTACTAAAAATGCCTACTTTAACATAAAATTTCATTATTTAAAAAATAATTAATTATTTTCACATCTTTATTTTGACTCTAATTAATGTAGCTGAAAAGAAATAAGTGTGATAAAATTAATAATATATTATATTGAAATTAAAGAATACATAAAATTAATTTCAATATTTTAAAAAATATATATTTTAAAAGATGTTAAAAAGTAACTCTGCAAATAAAATGAATAGGATGGTATATTTGCATTTAAAGTAAACTATAAATGTTTACTAGATTATAAAAGAGTAGTTCTTCATTAAAATATAGAGAAATTGGTCTAAAACCCCCCCAACCTATACCCGAAATCCCATCTACACACTCCAACTTTACGGGTGTTCTATTATCCCCTGAACTTTATATTTCTTTATTTTATACACACATGAACATATTAAAAGTATAATATATACCCCCTTAAAAGCTCACACCCAAATTTATATCAAAAAGTAAATGACAAGCGCTTGCCACGTTATTTACCTTTTCAAAAATTAAAAAAAATTATTTTTTCCTTTATTCTAATTTTCCTTTTATAATATCCTTCTTCTCTTTCTCTTTTCTTTCCTTTCTTGCTCCATTTTTTCTTTGCTTTGACCAAATTATTTTTCAAACTAACAAAGCAAGCTTAAATTTAAAAGTCAAGCTTAAATTTAAAAGTCATTGAGTGAAATTTTCTTCATAAACCTTCTTAACATCTGAAAATTCATCCTTGGGTTGAATGAAATATTAGTGATGAACACAAAAAGAGTGATAGTGTTCAATATTTGGAGACTTCAAAATTTGATTTTTCAAAGTGGTTTTGGATTTCGGTTGAAATTATTGAGAGCTTAGCAACTTTAAAAATGAACGCGGCGATTCACGACGGAGATAGATGGCGATTGACGGCGCGAGCGGCGACTTGGTGGTGGAGTTGAGGCCGCCGTTGTTGCTCCGGTGAAGAGAAAACAAAAAGAGAAAAAAAAGGTAAAAAGAAAAAATAAAACAAAAACAACAAGGAAACTTAAAATTTTTAAAAACAAAATAAAACAAAAACGGAAATAAAACAGAAAATCAATATAATATAAAAATATGATTTTAAAATTAAAATTTTAATTATTATTTTTACTTCTCACTCTCTCACTCTCTTTGAGAGAGTGAACTACACTTTCTTTGCCACCTCAACATTTAGGAGCAAATAATTTCACTTTTAAAGTGTTGAAGGGGGTAATAGGACCCCTATGAAGTATAAGTGTATAGTTGAGAATTGAGCAATAGTTTAGAGGGGCTTTTGGCTATTTTCTCTTAAAATATATAAACAACTTTGTACTTTTACTTGATTTCAAACATATTAAATATGTAAATTTATGTAAGTTTGATTTAAATTTGAAGTTGTCGGACCAAAACTTGGTAGTTTTCTATTATATAGAAATGTGAAGTTGAGGACGAACAAGGGTAATATGATCATTTCATATATATTTCATTTTAAAATTTTATAAATTGTACTTTCAAACTTGTCAAAATTTTTCTTAGAGTGGGTAAATTTCCTCCACAAGTTACATGACTTTTCTAGAAATTATAAATCATAAGATTTTTCTTGAACTAAGTCTACGACACAAATAAATAGACATTAACTCATTCTTCATTTCATTCACTCCTCAATTTTCTCTCCTCTCATGTCTTGTACCAATAAATTTCTTGTCATTTATTTCTGATTTGCGTCCTAAATATTATACACTCTGATAAAGATCTTTTACTAGGAGGACCAATAATGCAGTTTTTTTTTCAAAATTAAGAACTTCATTTTTTATCAGTCTCTATATAATGATCCTACTTTTATAAAATAATTATAAGACAAAAGTAAAATTCAATATTTCTTAGTAGACATATCACTTTTGGGACTTGTCTATATAGTCAATTTTCAGCAAAATTCAACTGCTCCACACATTTCAAACACCCTAATGAATCAGTTAACATGTTAAATGCAATATCAATCACAATTATTTTTCTCAAAATACCTAATTTAAAAGGAATGCAACCAGTGAACAAGCTCTTCAAGAACAAAATTTCCAACAATTTCGAAGCATGTTATGTCCTTTCCTTTGGTTCTCTTCAGAATTTTCAATTTCATGGTGCTGCTTTTTTTTTTTTGGATTGTAAGATAATTTTTGAAGTATCTAATTTACTTGATTTCTTTTTTTTTATGTATAATTTCAAAACTTCACGTAACAAATATGTCATTATATAATTTATTGAGAAACATATATTTATTTATTACTATTAGTTCATCACCATTTAAAATCATTTTAAACAAGTTATATAAATTATTATTTTAACTACCTCATGTTAAATTACTACAGTATATATATATCAACTGTTATTAGTATTTTTTTATATCTATTTATTTGAGGTAAAACATTTATTCATCGTGTATATTAATTACTTTAGAAAAAATTCTTTCTTTGCTATACTAAATTGCTATTTTAATGTTAATAAATGTTAAGACAAGACACAAAGTCATAACTTTTTTTCATCCTTTTATCACTTTGTAAAGAATGAGATGATTCATTCTAATTTTCATCAAGTAGGTCATTATTTTTGTTTGTTAAACACCTATTATGTTTTATTGTTATTTCCTATCATGTTTATTTGAAAATATCACAATAATTTTTATTTTAGAAAACTAATTAAATTTCTATTATAGACATATATAATAGGGAAACTTACATAAATATACTATTTTAAGAAAATATTTACCATTTATAGCAATAACACTTTCTTATCACTTGATCACTTTTAATACAGTTATAATACAATTTTAATACATATTACAGAGAACAATTTATAAAACACATATAATACAACTTCTATTGATAAATTATACATTTATCACACATTTTAATACACTTATAATACAATATGTCAATTTCTTACCAAACAAACATAATATATTTTAAAACAGTTATAATACATATATTACATAATTCACTTTTAATACATATTGTAGATTTATCATAATATTGCTATATATTGCTACAAATGATAATAAATAAAAAGTATCAATAAATCAATAATTATTTATTAAAAGGTACCTTTTAAAGTATTTTTTTCTATATAAGATTGTAATATTGGGACCGTAAATGGGCCTTTCATTATCTAGTTTAAAGAAAAGCTCGTTGGGAATGTTAGAATTTTTCATGACCGCCATATTTCTACTATATATAAGTGTCTAGAAGCAGGCACCTAATGGACGACATGCCTGCTTCTAGTGAGGGGCAATTTCGAAATTATATAAGTGGCTAGAAGAAGGCAACTAATAGACAACATGCCTACTTCTAGCCAGGGTTAATTTCCGAATTTTCAAATTATGTTGTTTCTAGCCATGGTACTTAAGTGTTTGAGGGCTTGTACTAGTACTTTTTTGGACCAAAAAACCAAGCAATCTCTTATTATTTCTTTTTGTATCCTTCAATTAACTTAAAGTTTATGAAGAATGGTGGACCTCATTTGCATTTTGGTTTCACGCGCATACAGGAGTCTTTTTGTTTCTCTTCACAAAATAGGTAAAAGATACGGGCCCTACTTTGAATATGCTTTCGCACACGCTGCCCATGCAATTGTTTTACAAAAGATGAGTTACATTATCATACTACTTTTTTTTTTTTTTTGTATTATTTCTTAAATATAATAAATTCAGTCTTTTGAAAAACTAATTAAAAATAATTATAGTTAATAATAAGAATAGATTAAAAAATAAATAATAAATTATCTTTTGATATTCAAATTGAATAAATAATTATTAATATGATAGACAAATAAAAATAAACGAAAGGAGTGAAATGGTTTCTTGTGGTAATCAATTTGTAAATGAACACCATAAATATTGTTTTACTTATTCATATTTCTATGATGGTATTTAATTGATCACAATCTTTAAAAATGAGAGGAATTATTGTGTATCATTTCATTAGGAATTCAAAATAGACCTTAAAATGATAGAATAATAAATATAATTTTTTTTCAAAAAATTATGTAAAATATTATAAATCACAACTTAAATTATTTGAAAACCGTATAAAAATTTTCATCGACTCTTCAAATTTCATTTGTGTCACATAAATTGAGACATGGGGAATAATAAAAACATAAAGTCACCATTGAAGTTGTCTCGAATTTTCAAAAAGGCACCTTAACTTTGCAACCGTCCTATTATCCCACTAAACAATTTTGAACAGATATTATTATATCATTTTTCGATCAGCCCCCGATTTTAAGAAGCAAGTGTGTTCACAAACTAATCATTACATGACACGTGTTAATTTAATTAAAATGTAATTTTTTTTTTCATTTTAAGTTTTTTCTTTATTTCTCTCTTACTTTTTTACTTATTTTAATTTTGATTTCATCTTAAATTTCACTTCATCTTCCACCTCCCACTTTCAAGTGATCCATCCCTCCATTTTCTCTCTCTTTTTTTACCTCCCACCCTCACCTCACTCCACCCCCACATCAAGTTGAACCCTACTCTAATTTTTTTCCTTTTCTTTTTTTTCTTCTTCTCTGGTCAAATTCTTTTTAAAATTCATACTATTTTTTAGACTTTATTGAATTATTGATAGCAAAATTAATTATTTTTCTATGAAAATTTAAAATTTTGAAGGTATCATCAACTACTCCTTTTCATATAAATTCAAAATTAGAAATGATAATTTTAAAAGAATCAATGAATTCCCCGAAAATTGAAAGAACTTACTTAAAATCGGATAAAAAAAAATTATATGACACTTCCTAATCATCTTGAAATCTAGTGGGTTTATCAAATTGTTCGAAATGTAAGAAAATATTTAGATAAATTTTAAAATTAAAGAGAGTAAACTAATAGTAGTAAAACAAAGAAGGTGAAGTTATGGTAAAAATTGTGACATTGCAAGTGAGAAGCTTCAATGGAGATGAATGATTTTTTGAAGAACAAAGAAGAAAGAAAGATAAAAAAATAAAAAGGGAAAAAAGTTAAAATAATAAGAAAATATATTTTATAATAAAATAATTGTAAAAATAAAATTATATTAGTTATTTTAGGTAGCTCACTCTCTTTGAGAGAGTACACACCACTCTTTATGTCAAGTGGATGAAAAATGATATAATAATGTCTGTTCAAATTTGTTTAGTGGGGTAATAGGACGGCTGCAAAGTTAATGTGTCTTTTTGAAAATTCGGAACAACTTCAGTGGTGACTTTGCCTTTTCTCTTTAAAATTAAGACAATACTATAAGTGACAATAATTAATAATTTCAAATATTTAAAAAATAAAATAAAAATTCGGATGGCTCTCTAAGTTTTATCCATAGCGCATAAATTAGGACAAAATCAATACTCCCTCTGTCCCAATTTATGTGACACTTTTTGTTTTTCGAGAGTCAAATAGTTTAAGTTTGAGCGAAAATTTACGCATGCAATCTTCAATTTTTTTGAAATAAAATTTATATATTTGTAAACTACGTAAAAAATACTATAAGTTACAACTAACAACTATCGATAATTCAAAATGTTTAAAAGATCTATGAAAAACTTACGGTAAAAAATAAATTTATTTGAATCTTGAAATCTGAAAAATGTCACATAAAATAGAATGAAAAAAGTAATATATATTGGGCCCATACCGGCGCAAGCTCATATATCTAGTTCTTCTAATTTGCGTTGTGGCAAACGACCATATATTGTATTATTAATTGGACTAGGTTTGCCGCAATATATAATAAGGTAAACTACACTAATCATGCTTATATTATGACTCTCAGTTATATAACCATTCCCAATATTTAAAAAAATAAACACTTACATGGTCTTTCCACCATTTCTTTTTCTAATATTTGATTTATTTTTTTGCCCTTCATTAAAAGAATTTGTTTCAAACAAAATAGTCTTTTCACCATTTTTTCCTAATATTTAAGAGTTTAAATCAATAAATTTTTTTATTTATTAAAGCTTTAATATTTGAACTATTTTATAGGAAGTCCTAATTAAATGTAGAACCAACTATAAGGATTAATTTTAATGTTGAAATACGTGAAACTAACAAGTTTACTGCACTTTACAAGTTTACTGCACTTTCCATTCACGTAAGAATCACGTTTTCAGATTATTTTTTGCTAATAAAATTCACTTTCAACTCTATTAGGACTGTTTTCAATTCTCACTAGGAATATTAAATCTTTCCTGTAAAAAAATTATTACTTAAATAATATCCTAATTTAGGACCGTGGAATGAATTATCCCTTATTTAAAGTTATATATATTAAAGGGAAGAAATTGGAATCTGCACTTAAGAGTTCAAGTTCAAGGGCAATTGAACCAGTGGCGTAGCCAGTAATTTAATGAAGTGTGTCCAAATTTTTAATAGTAATTTTTTTAAAAAAAAAACGACGATTTAAATTACCAAAACAAATAATCAAGTGAAGCAACATTTAATTAAATATAGGAATATTTTTAATAGAATTACAAGTGTATAATTCA
Organism: Solanum bulbocastanum; assembly: GCA_037074985.1. Classification (NCBI taxonomy): domain Eukaryota; kingdom Viridiplantae; phylum Streptophyta; class Magnoliopsida; order Solanales; family Solanaceae; genus Solanum; species Solanum bulbocastanum. The sequence continues at coordinate 34,553,743 of CM073597.1, read as the reverse complement.
AAACTAACCTAAAGAAAATAAACTACTATTGAAAACGTAATTTAAATATATTATTACAATTGTACTCAATGAGGTTTCATATCCTGAAACCTTTTTATAATAGACTCATTAGAAATAGTACGAATACTTTCTTTTCTACATAAGGCACTATACAACCGTCTAAAAACTCATCATCCATTCGATTTTGCAAGCCATTTTTAGAGTATTTAAATCAATGCTTTGTTTTTGAGAAGAATGTGACAACATCTCTAATTGATCTACTGTTGTTTCTTTATTTGGTTGACTTAGAGAAGTCGAACCTTTTTGGTACTCTATTATAATAATTCCTCAAGTCTATTGAAACTTGAAACTAAAATATTAAGTTGAATATTTTTGTTATAAAATAAGAGAACGAGAAGAAAAAGCAGAGAGAGAATTATTGAGATTCTATTCTTAATAATATTGTGATATAATTTTGGTAAATGAGTCTCCTATTTATTGAGAAAGAAAACCTTATTTCATAAGGGAAAAATATTAAAATTTAAGGGAATCTTATTCCATAAGGAAAAGGTATTGAAATTTAAGGAAATAATTCAATTTTAATTGAAAAAAATCCACAAGAAAAGGTATTAAATTTAAGGATATCTTATTCTACAAGGAAAAAATATTAAAATTTAAGAAAATAATTCAATTTTAATTAAAAAAGACCTTCATGATACTATTAACCACCAAGCTTCTGAACTTTTATGCTAAAATTATGCATGTTTATTTACTTAATTGAATTCAAGAAGTCAAAAGAATTACAGAAAAAGAAAACAACCCTGCGGGGAATCAAACCGGGACAAAGAGTAGGATTGCACAGGCTATTGCCAACTCCAATGTGCATCACTTTGTTATTTCAGGGGGTCCAAATTCTATATATACCAATATAAAGTCAAAATTACGTGTATATATAGTATAATTTTTTGACGAAGGGTGTCCAATTGGACACCCTGGAGCCTACGTGGCTCCGCCCCTGAATTGAACCATGCTTTAAGTTGCACCAAAAAAAAAAAAAAGACCATGATTTAAGGAGGAGTTATTGAGGTAGGTATCAATTTGTTTGTTTGGTTTTGATCTGATATAAAATTTAAAATATTAAAAAGAAAAAAATGTGCAGAATAGCAAATATTAAATATTATAGTTACTGTTTTGAAAAATTGTAATTCGCAACCATAACTTTTAAAATTCATCGAAATTGTATAAATCAGAATTTTATATATTCAGTTACTGATTGTATAAATCAAAAATTTGTTATATGCTTACCCTAGCTATTTATATATGATTTATGCAAAATTCACAATAAATTACCACGTATGTATGTATATTGACAAGCGAAATATACAAACGGAGTTTCGAAAAATACTAAATGTAGAAGTAAAAATTACTTGGATGGGTGCCTTTTAATAAATAATTACTGATTTTAGCGATACTTTTTATTTATTTCCATTTATAGTAATACATAGTAATACTATGTTAAATTTGCAATATGTATTAAAAGTGAAGTATGTGTGCAATATAAAATCTGCAATATGTATTAAAAGTGAATTATGTATGCAATATAAAATCTGCAATATGTATTAAAAGTGAATTATGTATGTAAGATATATTATAGCTGTTTTTTTAAAAATATATATATATTATGCTTGTTTGGTAAGAAATTGACACATTGTATTATAAGTGTATTTAAAATGTGTGATAAAAGTATTATCCATCAATAAAACTTGTATTATATGTGATTAATGATAAATTATTCTTTATAAAATGTATTAAAACTGTATTATAAATGTATTAAAAGTGATCAAGTGAAAAAAAAATGTTATTGCTATAAATGGTAAATATTTTTTTTAATATAGTATATTTATGTAAGTTTCCTTTCCACTATCTCAAATACCGCACTAGTCGTAAGAGAAAGAGGTGTCGAATATGGCCACTCATCCGCTGAGCTGGCCGAAAGAAGCAAGCAAAGAGTCTTACTCTAAAGAAAAAGCCTATTCCTACTCTAGAAATCTTGCAAACTATTAATCGAAAGTAGTTAACACTCAGCGCTACAATTGGCTGAAAAAGAAATACAGAATTTGTATACACTTACCTGTCATGACCCAGACCATCGTGATTGGCACCCACACTAACCCTCCGGAAGGAGAACCATTATTACAACCCGAACTAACAAATTACCAAGAACTAAGGCATTTCAAGATATGGAAGCAGGTTTAAATGCATAATTTATATAGAGTTCCCATAAACTTCAAAGGCTTAAATAAACTAGTCAAACTAATGAGGAAGAACCATCCCTAGAACCTGAAAGTCATTATACCAAAACTCTACTAACGACAAGTCTAAGAATAAGGGAAATAACCCCGAAACTAAAAAAAACACCTTAAACAAATAGTCTGAGTCCGAAAAGAGTGGACTTAAACAAGAAAGATCCATGGCATCCTGAAAGAAATAGCTCCACCTTGAATCTGATCATGCTCAATAGTCACCTAGCTGAGGTCTATCAATAGCAGCCTAAAGATGTCCTGTACTCAACAAATAACAAGCAAGTGCAGTATTAGTACACAACCACAGTATACTGGTAGGATCACGAGGCTATCCTAATAAGTGAAACACATACAAGTAACCACAACATTATAAAACAGGCATATACCGAACATATACAATACTAGTCATCTTTCCAGGATCAATGTAGCATCCCACGTTCTCAATAATACACATTGGTTATCAATTTAGAGCAACATACAAACTTCCAATATCAATCATTATTAGATATGAACGTAATCATCACAAGTAGATACACAACACAATTCAGTGGTCCTCTCACAGAACCCAATTCAATGGTCCTCTCATGGAACCCATACCCAAACTGTTAGCATACCAAAACGTGGTATCCGATCAAATGTTCATACCGGAACGTGGCAATTGATCCCATATTTATGTCGGAATGTGGCAACCGATCCCAGTTAGTGTGTCGGATCTTGACACCCGCCCATTCAACAAACCACAATCACAATCACAACGTATATTCTCACAATCATACAACAAGAGGTGATTTATGGCATACAATTATTCAATTATCCTCATTTACGATTATGGTGATCAATAATGCAACATTCGCATACATACATGTATTATAATGAAGCAATTACAAACATATATCACACCAACATGAAAACACAACCATCACCTACCTCGAAACAAGATTGAAACCCTAAGAAACTCTATCCTTCTCTTTCTGGATTCGTTTCGCTTGTTCTTGGTCTATAAACAATCATAATAACACAGCAATCAACAAACAATCACTATTTACCCGAATTACTAACAATTCTATGAAACCTAGATCAAACCCATGATCCCAAGTATTCAAAATAGTGTTGTTTCCACCATAGAATCTATATCAAAACCCTCCCTCTTGATAACTATCAATTCTATTACGTTCAACGGATTGAAAAAATGAATTCAGAGAGTGAAAAGCTTACCTTTAGCCTTAAGAATGGTGGAAAATTGTCAAGAGTCGTCTGGGGTCCGTTCCTTAGGTCTAAAAGTCGAAAAGTGCATCATAAGGTCGTTTAGGGGTTTATTTACGACTTTAAATCGCGTCGAACCTACTACAACGGCCTTCACCCCACTGCAGTGTCCTCGCCTGAGTGGCAAAAATCCCCACTGTAGCGGCTTGCACGAAACAAAATGCTAAATAAAGAATTCCAAAGCACCATTTCACAACACACCATCCTCCCATGACACTCAGAAAATACCTGTTCACGCTAAGATCAGTTTCGAGAGTTCTACTCACCCAAATTCAATTCCATAAAGTCGTACGGGATCCTTGACGTCATAACTATCCACCTATGTAATCAAATTCATTAACAAATCTCTCATTTGTTACCAGATTTCCCTAGACCTTATTGACTTTTCCCTAACGACGGAATCATGTCATCACAATAGATACCAATTTATCCATCACTCGTCCCCCAGTGATCAACTAGGAAAGACTGGCTAAGGTAAAGGTAGAGTAGTATCTGAATTGTCGAATTACTTAAGATACTGATATACTGTGAGTTTACGATATTTTTAATACATTTCACTTAAGAGTTGTATGTGTCTAGGGCCATTTTGTATTAGTATTTATGTGTTTTTATCATGTTTTCAGGGAATAATGACGTAAAAGTTGAGAGACATAGTTGAGGAATGTATAGAAAAGCCCATCTACAGATGTGATTCATGGACTGTAGGTCCATTTCCATTTCGTAGATGGACTAGCAAGGCATAGAGGAAGATCAAGGAATTCTTGACCAAGTGTGGAACCACGGTTGCAATCGATGGACCATAGATTGATCTATGGACCGTACTGCTGATCCTTCAAATGATTCAAAGAGGGGTTCCAGTACTTGATTTTGAAGATTCTAAGTATGGAGCTATGGAGAAGGATCCACGGTCCATACTGGTGATCCGTTGTTTGGTTAAGAGATTTGAAGAGTTTGAAGTTAGAAATTTGCCTAAGTCCTGAGTCACGGAAGGAACCAACAGACCGTAGATCAATCCACAGTTTGTAAGGTCAGTATTGTCGATCAAAACCGCTTCCTGAAACATTATTTCCTTATTTTGTTTTCTTTTTAGTTTGGATTTATTTTTCTATATATAGGGCATGCAAACCTCGTTTTTGGGGGTTAGACTTTATTACTTTTGTTCTAGTTTTTGGCTTGGGAGATTAACTTGCAATTTTAGCAATTCTTGATTTCCTAAGTTCGTTTTGAAGATTTTGACATTGAAATTCAAGTTAAGATTCTGGGTTTATTCTTCTCATTACGTAAGTTCATGATTTCTTCATCTAAAGTTATAAATTGTGTTCTTGCTACTATGGGTGACTAAATCCACAACTAGGGTTATGGGATCCATGAGTGATTAACAAAGTATGAATAGTAACTAAGTAATTCTTGAATAGTGTTATTGCATTCATTGATAATTCTTTCGTTTAGAAGTCTTTTTAGCGGTTGCAAACGTTGGAACTCGCCTTTTGCTACTTGTCGGACCAAGGAGGTAGTTAATAAGAAAAGAATTATCAACATAGACTTAGTGTAATACTATCTAGTAGTCTAATGTCGATTGGTGTGAGGGTGAAAACTAAGCCATACATTGATGTGATGTCTAATATGAGGTAAAGGTAAGGGTTAGTAAATTATACACATATAGCTGGACCAAGGTGGAGAGTGAAATTCTCTAGTTGCTGAACCAAGGAATTAGAGATACCTAACTTATCACTTTGCATGTACTACACTAGGAAAGGATTGCTATTACTAGGATTACCGCGTTATGAGCTTATGGGGAGCACATATACCCTAGTTACTTTCTCATCTTGATAACAACTAAAGTTTGAATCTTGCTCACTAAATACATACATAATTTCCTGAATTTGTTTGACAAATACCCCCCCCCCCTCCCCTCCATTAATTACTTGTTTTCATAAATACATTGTCTAAACAAATATAATCGTTAGTTAAGTTTAAGTATAAACCATATTCCTCATAGGATCGACCCCAACCTACAAGTTAGGTTCGTTACTTGATAACGATCGCTTATACTTCTTTAGGATTTCACATCTCCAACCCCCAAACCAACCAACTGAATATCTACACATTCTCCCTTACAATGCCTTAATGAAGGCATTTCAATACTCGAGTGATAAATATTATTGTATGTAAACTTAACTAACAACAAAAATGATTCCCAACAACCACCAAAGTTGATCATATACACGTCTACAATATGTTATCAAGGACCTTGACATAATCATCCGAACGAATCCTTTAGCACTTAAGCATGATAAAATTCCTAGACCAAAACTCCCCACAATTACAGATGAACCTAAACCAACCAACACACGCTCATGATACTCAAACTATCATAGTTATTAACAACATCACCGTCCATCAGCATAATTCCCATGAAGTTACAAAAATTTCAATCTTTAGACATAAGATACTCCTTGAGGGATATGTCCAAGCATATAAACCCTCTAGCAACACTATCAAAATTCTAGATTTAGTAATTATAGATTACCTCTTAAGAACAATAGAATTGGATTCAATGATCCCCACATTTAACAACACCTAACCGATACATGACCTTGACGACAAGATGAAATATTAGATTGTTGAACAACCATTAAAATGCAAGGTAGCTCTTCTATACATTTTCATAAGAAAAGTAGTACATGTAGAACCACTAAAATACTTTTAACAACTCCAAGACAACACAAATTATGTCATTCGAAATAACTAAATATTCCCAATCTTTCCACTCAACTAAGAGAGCGTCGCATGATTTGGTGCCCCTTATCCACCACTAGGGATCCACCCACAAAAGTGAAAACACACGAGAGCATAGCTAGTGAATCATACTCACAATACTAACAACCATCATAAACATTCCGATCATTTACCTTATTATAAACCAACACTTTTAAATGAAAACCTTTCTTAGGTATTTAACAATCAACAGCAATGAACTTTATGACTCAACCCAAGTGTAAGTCTTTTCAAATGTTCAATACTGGATACAATTGATCATTACTCACCTTGCCAATTCATATACATCATCACGAATGTAGACTTACAATGAAAAATTTAAATTGTAATTTCCACTGTATAACACAATCCCTTTCTCTATCAACATTAACTTGTACCTTGAAGATTCTTATGAATTCCTAGATCTCCGCTTATCATTGATACCATCTCCATCGATCTTACAATATCCTTTACTAAAATTCAATCGTACTCATTACTAAACTCAAAACAAAAACAAAGCACTTATCATCACACTCGAGCTAATGTCTGTAAACTCCTTTCTCAAGTCCTTTTTCAATAGTTTTTAACCAATGACCCTATTACCATAGCCACATCATCACGAAATAAATCATGTGTCTCTGAACCCAATTATCTACCCCTCTGAATATATCTCTTCCACCTTTGCAATTAAATAAAATATTGTTGCTCTCGCCTCTCTCTAAAGGATGTACTACCTCCCACTATTTTTCTTCATTATGACTCTAGTTATTTAATTTATATTCGAATGGTGTCCCACCATCTCTTAGAACTTTCCATTCAACTACGTTATTCACCAACTTTTAGAAAACCACAACCTTTAGATACTCTCTAGTCATAATTACTATACAAAAATTTGCTTAACCAACAATTTTAGTATATAGTTGCATCCCGTCACAATTCATCACAAACTCTTATTACCATTACGCTCAGTTAGCCTTGACTATCACTATGAAGCCAACATTTCATCAACATGACACCTCAAACTCAAGTAAACTCATCAAATTCAAAGGACTAACCCAATCTTGGTACAAACTTTCTTACTAAAATCTTCACTTTCCTTCACCCAAGTATACTCAATGGAACTTTCTTTATTCATCAGCTTGTCATTCCGATATTAATCCACTCCTTTATGGATTACGATAAGATCATCAGTCCTCATACAACCCTCCTTCTTCTTATCAAACAACACAGGAGCACCCCACTTGGAAACACTAGGACGGATGAATCCTTTATCAAGAAGCTCTTGGATTTGAGTCTTAAGCACTCTCAAATATGACACCACAGGAATAGACTCAATAGAGGGGGATTTGACCTCAACATCCCGAATATGAGCCAATTATGTCAAACAATCCTGCCCCACCAGTTTCCTACCTTGCACGAAAGATATGACCATAGCTGACATAGGTTTGTACCCCCTTCCCACTCTAACCTTTCCCTACCCGAGATCTCTAGAGTTACCGACTTAGTATTACAATTACGCCCAGTATAATAGGAGGACAACCAAGTCATGCCAAGATTATATCAAGTGAGTCATATCCAACATAACCAAATCAACCCAACTCTGAAAATCCATAAACACAACAGGACAACACGATATACATGGGTGACTATGATTGACTATTCAATTGGGTTAGAAACATGGATGAGGGCATCAAGTGTATCACAAGCCATATCAAATCCCATGCCAATTGAACTGACACATACGAATGAGTAGAACTTGGATCAAACAAAACAATAGTCATCCGGGCATAGACAAGAGTAGCTCTTGTGACCACTGCATCACACCCTCCAACATAAAACTGAGCTTTGTCTTCTTGACGTGCAACCTCATTGCATGGTTGCACTACTCCTCTTCATGTATTACCATTTCCCCGGCCTCTATGGCCTTCCTAATTTCCTCTTCTTATGCCCAGGTTCTTCACAATTTTAACACACCTTATAACTTGTATTCGATTGCTGAACACTAAATTAGATTGAGGGGGTTAGTTCGGGTATGATTTGGGGTCCATAATTATGACTAGGAAAACATGAAAGACAGGGCTGCGATTCTGTCTTCCCTTGTCCCGCTCTGGCGGGAGGAATTCTGTACTGGTGGCCTCGCCTTAGTGGCAAAAGTCCCGCCTCAGCTGCCAAAACAAAAATAGAACCCCTGCCAATAATGTTTCTGGGTTTCTTTGCTTTCTAAATTCCACAAAGGTTCCCAACTTTACTTACCAATTTTAGAATAATCCTCATAACTAGGATGATCATTGTCTACCCCCTAGTCAATCCCACGATACATGAACCAATTCATTCTCGTTAATTTAGCACCATAACCCACACATTCCCAAGACACACCCAGACACTCCCATGATCCTTAGTCAATATCTTCCTTTCACAATGAGTTTCACAATACTCAAGTATTTACAACTTGCATAACTTTAATGACCAGACCAACACATTTTACATATCAAAGTTCAGGCACACATTTATTGTGCACATAATCACCTCATCACATTCAAGCAATCATAACTTTACATTCGTAGTTAATTCAGACAACCAGAAGCACGCATTCAAAGTTTCCAAGATACAATTCACAGATAAGTCCAAATTCTTAATTAATTATTTCGCTCCATGGATGACCATTCATTATTATCCATTCATTCACACTATCCCTAGGGCCATATACCAATTGGAACCTTCTCAGTTTCCAATTTTCTTTGTATGTGGCTCATCAGTCATGACCACGACGTCTAGTTCGTTTTGTTGAGATACCAATTGGAATCAGGAGATACCAATCGGACTCAACTCATACCACAACCAATAATAGTAGCTAGCGAGCCCTACAAAACTGCTAATTTCAATCATAGAACTTAGTCAAACCTGATTCTTAACTGCCTCAATCTTTAACTGATAGTAACCAGACCTTAAATCAATCTTAGAGAAAATCTATGGACCTTGCAATTGGTCAAAAATGTCATCTATCCAAGGCAATGGATACATGTTATGAATGATAGCCCTATTTAACTGTCGGTAGTCTATACACATCCTCTCTTGCTAGTGATGTCGTTACTATTTTTGTTGCACTAGTTTGGACCATAGAGTGAAGGAGGAAAGATATCAATTTGTATCACCCAGATACCAATTGGATTTAAGTCATAGCACGAAGGACTAGAAAGAAGTGAGTTTTCCTAAAGTCCTATAGCCTCTTGAAGAAAAGTATGGACGTCATCGTACTGTTTCATAAGACTCTACTAGACTCATTTTGGTACAAAGAGATCAATGAACCTAGGGCTCTGATACAAACTTTGTCACGACCCAGACTGTCGTGATTGGCAACCACACTAACCCTCCTATGGGAGAACCATTACTACAACCCAAACTAATAAATTAACCAAAAACTAAGGCATTTCAAGATACGAAAGCATGTTTAAATGCATAAATTATATAGAGTTCCCATATATTCCAAAGGTTTAAATAAACTAGTCAAAGGAATGCGGAAGAACAACCCCTAGAACCTGAAAGTCATTGTACCAAAACTTTACTAACGACAATCTAAGAACAAGGGGTATAACCCCAAAACTAAACAAACACATAAAACAAATAGTCTGAGTCCAAAAAGAGTGAACTTAAACAAGAAATATCCATGGCATCTTGAAAGAAATGGTTCACCCTTGAATCCGATCATGCTCATTAGTCACCTACCTGAGGTCTATCAATAGCTGCCTGAAGATACCCTATACTCAACAAAGAATAAGTAAGTGCAGTATCAGTATACAAATTATAACGACCTAGAAAATGATGGGTTAAACTAGAGCCTAAACGTGAGGGTTAACAACAGGAGTTAAGGGGTTTAGTGGTTAAACGTTAAAGTACATACTAGAACCCATACCTTAAAAGACCTTCTAAAGATTGGTTGAGGGCTGCAAGTTCAAGATCCAAGCCAAAAGGGGAAAGCCTAAGCGAAAGGCTAAGGCTACCCCAAGCTTGGCCAAATACTGCTCAATGACTACGACCACTTTCACGACTAGTGGTCTTGACCACGGTTTGTGAAAAGGCTCGTGAAGGTCCCTTAGGCATGTGTGAGACATGGCATTGAGGCCTAGCCACTACCTAGGAGACCTCCACCACGACTCGTGGTCATGACCACGAATCGTGGGAGACCTCAGAGTCATGTCTTGGCATTGTGGGAGCCAAGTGTCACGAACTTAGAGTATTGGCTAAAGCTCCGTGCAACACTTGACAACTTACTCACTATTCTTTCAAGATCTTGTAAGCTCAAGTAAGCCTTTGAAAGGAAGATTGCTAAGAGAATATGAAGAAAGACTTAGAAAAAACAAGAGAGCTTTTTAAGAAAAAGGCTTTGTATTGCTTTGTGGAAGGTTGTTTACAACTTGGTTGCTTGGTTGGTTGCTTGGTGCCTTGCAAATGAATGGCACCTCTATTTATACTAATATTTAGGGGCCTAAGTGTAAATAATATTTACTTACAAGTTCCTAAGATATTTACACTTTAGTCCCTCTCTAGAATTCTCTACATATTCTAGGGAATTCTAAGGTTTTCTTGGAAACTATCTAGGGGGTTCTAGAGTGTTCTACTAACCTCTCTAGAAATCTAGATTTTTCTACCTTCTTCCCGTGCAAAATTTTAAGGGCAAAGTGGCGGGTCATGACACAAGGGTGTATAAGACAACCTTTAAACACTTCCTACGATCACCACGAGGGTCTTCACGACACGTGGTGGCCACCACGAGCTGTGGTACCACCCGTGGTTGGCAAAATAGAGTGCTTGTTAGGCTGCCCAAGGGAGGTTCTCCTTCACGATCCACTTCACGACTCGTGGTGAAGACCACGGACCGTGTGAAGGCTCATTAGATTGCCTTCACCGCTTGGGAGCCTTTCCAAGTTGAGGAGGCTACTTCCTAGGGGTCACGGGCACCACCATAAGCCATGGTGCCCCTCAAGACCCGTTTAGTTAGGCGTGGTCACAGACGAGGCTTCCTAAAATGGGGACATTTAAGTAATTTAGTTTTAATTAATTAAAGTGTGGGGTTGATTTTACTTGTTTTATATCACTAGTATATATAGTTTTAATTCCTAAAATAAGTCATTTACTCCTTATTTCTCTAAAACCCAAAAGAAGTTCTTCCTCCCAAAAATTCTCTCTCTAAACTCAAGGAAGAAGATGGAAGCCATTGAAGCTAGGGTTTGTGGATCCCAGGTGGTTCTTCCTCAAATTTCGTAGGGAATCAATAGCAAGGTATGGTATTCTTCATCCTTGTCTAACTTTTCATTCAAGGAGCCAATTCCAAAGGTGATTTCAAGTAATAAAAAACTAGGGTTTTACTCAATTTCATGGGTTTCTTCATCAAACATTTTCAAATGGTTCTAATGACAAATTATGATTGTATTAGTGTTTAATTTATGATTTATGATGAAAATACTCTATGAACCCATGAATTCTCTCAATTCTTAAATTGTGCCTCTATGAAGTGGGTTTGGTGATTATGAAAGCACGTGAATAGAAATTGTCTAAATTGCTTTGGGTTATTGAATTGTATCATTATGTATGTCTTAATTATGGTAAATTTAAGGTTTTTTGGTGACTTGTGATCATGGCCTTGAAAAGGCAAGTATGACCAAATTACATGTTGAAGTAGAATTGTGCTTGAGCTATTGATCCACTTGAATGTTGGAGGTGTTTAATTACTATGTATGATTATGATGTAAAGTATCTTTGTGTGATTTAAATAAATGTATTACGGTCATGTTTAAAAGGAAATTATATGAATGATGATGATTATGTGAAAGGCTATTCTCACATATACACACTCATGAATGAAGTTTTCTAAGATAATGTTAATGATGATGGCTTGATTGATATGCTATTCTCCATTGTAATATAATGAATGATAATGACTTGTTGTGAAAACACTTTCTCACAATAAGGGGAATCTTAGGTGAAAGGCAATTTTCATCTTTGAATCTATGAGCTTTCTAATGAATGAATGAAAGTTGGGTTTGGGGATGGATGTTCATCCGAGAGTTGAGGCGAATCTCTTATCCCATAATGAACTAATGTAATGTATTCTGTGGGGAGTAATGCTAAGCATCGAGTGGATAGGGCTTGAGATGGGTGCTCATTTGGGAGTTGAGGCGGGGTATCTAGTAGGAATCTCTTGAGATGGATACTCATCCGTGAGTGGAGGCGGGGTATCTAGTAGCAATATCCCTATCCCTTAAACTATATGCCTACATTGGTCTAGCTAGTGGATCCACTTAAGCTAAAAACAATGGTCCTACCTTAGGCAAGTAGGAATCTCTTTATCCGGTGAGGGTGACACCGAGATTCCATGAATTGCTCACATGGTCTATGTCGGTAAAGACTTACCACCACAAAGAATGTTTATGAACTATGGCTTCTTAATAATGCACTACTTAGTGTGGGTGGTGGTATAGGACGCCATCTATGCAATCCATAAGTTGGCTTAGAGAGTAGTGATAGTATGTTCCTTTATAATGTTAATGAAATGAAGGTGCTATTAATGTAATGAAGCTAATGAAGAATGTTGACTTATATGGTTAATGAGATGATGCATCTATACCTGGATTGTATTATGGGTTCTTCCTTCTTATGACTTTTTGTATATGAATGTGCCTTGCCTATGATGACCTCAAAGGAGTACTTAGTGTGAGTAGTAGTTTGGGATGCTACTTGCACATTGCACAAGTATGACTTAGGGTTGTCTTAGGAGAGGGTCCTTATGTGATGATATGACTTATGAAGTGTTTATGTCTCTTATGTGGTGCAAGAATGGTAGGGTTGAATAGTAAGTTCACTTTTTGTGACCTCAATGTGGTACTTGCTGTGGATAGTGGTATGGGACGCTATTCATACATTGCACAAAGTAAAACTTGAGGGTTACTTGAGGTGAACGCTTACGTGAAGGTAATGAGTTATGTGTTAGTTATGTTTCTAATGTGGTTTAATGTCTTGTATGTTGATTATGTCTTATATTATGCCTTTTATGCTTATGTTCATAAAGGTTTTCTCAAGATGGAATATATCATGACTTTCAAATAAAATGTTCGTTTTAAGCATGTTTTTGCATGGCTATCATACTTAGTACTCAATTGTGCTATTTCTTCATGTTTTACTACAAATGTAGGTTCCGGGAAGTGATTGCTTCTCTCTAGTCAAGTGCTTGGATCAAGATCCTTCCAAGGCCAAGTTGTATGTCCTTATAGTTCAAGGGCAAGTACTTTTAAATGTTTCTTTTATTTCATATAATAGACATTTTTTAGTCTTTTTGATTGTACAGGGTTGTGTCCCTACTTTTGTTTTCAAGATATTGTTTCGATGGACATGTGAGATTTCGACTTCCGCTAAGTTTTTAAACAAATTTTTTGAATGCTTGGATTTAAATAAATTTTCAATTCCACACTATTTCTATATATCAAATGTTATAAATTCTAAGAGGCTTGTATGAGACCCCTTTGGGGTCGAGTACGACGTGTCGCATTCGGGGCCTAGAAATGGGTCATGACAAACTGTGTATCAGAGCATAAATTTTGGTAATGGTTTTTTAACGTTGATGTCTCATAAGCCACGTCTCGTAGAGTCTTGTTCATCGGTGTGAGTTGCGACACATCTATGAGCGGAGGCTGTAGGACGTTAGGAAATTACTCCTCTTTCATTATTCTTGAAGTCGTGCCTTAGAGTTTAGCTCTGTAAAAGTCCTTTTCCTAATCCTTTTGTTGTTTTTATTGGATATAAATACAAGAAGGACTCCCACAAAGAGAGTGGAAGAGGAGCATGTGACTGAAGGAGTTCCTCCCCAAGGTTCTCAAGGTGGCCAAGTTCCTCAAGGCAACAAAGTTTCTGTTGATGCTCCTCCCTTGACCAATGAAAAGATTAGGTCAACTTTCCTAATGTTATCCCAGGCCATGACGACTCAAGTTAATCGGGATGTAGGGCCTAGGGTGAATGGTAATGAGGGTACCATGGGCTTAAGGTTGAGAGACTTTGTGAGGATGAATCCTCCGTTATTTCTTAGCTCTAAGGTAGGAGAGGATCCCCAAGACTTTTTGGATGAAGTATATAGGATAGTCAATGCTATGGGAGTAACTTCTAAAGAAAAAGTGGAGTTAGCTTCCTATAATTTGAAAGATGTTGCCCTAGTGTGGTTCACTTAATGTTAAAGCAATAGTCCTTTAGAAGCGGGTCCTATAGAATGAGAGGAGTTTAAATGAGCATTCTTTGCCAGGTACTTTCCCTGTGAGAAAAGGGAGGTTAAGGTGGAGGAGTTTATAAACCTTAAGCAAGGTAGCATCAGTGTGGAGGAGTATTCCTTAAAGTTTACCCTATTGTTTAAGTATGTTCCATCCTTGGTGTCTAACCCTAGGGATGAAATGGGTAGGTTTGTGACCGGTGTATCCAATCTATTTAAGGAAGAGTGTCATACGACAATGCTCCATGATGACATGAATATCTCTAGACTTATTGTGTATGCTCAATCTATTAATAGGTCCATACTTGAAAGGAAAAATAGGGAGATGAAGAGGTCTGTGTCCGAAGAGCAATTCAACCAAGGTCCAAGAAGAGGTTCTACAATCAATATTTCTCAATGGTCAACAATGATAGGGTGTCTAAACCGAAATCCCAATAAGGGAATGGAAGTGGTTCTTCTTTTGAAAGGTCTAAGTGTGCCAAGTGTGGAAAGCAACATTTGGGTAAGTGCCTTATCGGCATGGATGGGTGCTTTGGGTGTGGAAAGAAAGGCCATAAGATGAGAGATTTCCCAACACTCTCGGCTAATGGGAGAGAGACCAAACAAGCTTCTCATGATAACCCGGACCGTAATGCTCTAATGAAGAGTCGTTTTTATGGTCTTCAAGCTAACAAGGACAAGGGAGATTTTTCGAATAAAGGCACCGGTATGTGGTAGTTCCTTATGGTTATGAATGTCTTGTTAAAGTTCTTAAGTTGTTTTCATGTTTACCTTAGAATGGGTTTTCTCTTAAGGGGAGATGGTATGTTGAATAGCATGATGGTGGAGAGTCTCGATATCCTTGTCACCTTCTCCTATTCCTATTCAAGCTTGATACCAAGAGTATCATGTAGTTTGTTTCATGTTTTGGAGTCATGTGTGAAAATGAGTTTCCATGGTCTCCTTATGTTATGCATATTTTGATGAAATTTATGTTTATATGAGAAAATGAGTTTTCATAAATCGTGTTCCTCTTGTTGATATGCATCTATGATGAGTTGCCTAAATACTTCATGAGTTGACTTGTTGAGCATGTTTAAATGTGTTTTTGGAAAGAGTTGCATAGTTTCCCTATGATGTTATAATGAGCATGATGTGAGTTGGAGAAGGAATTTCCTCCAACGAAGTGAGAAATGTTGATGTTTTGGTGCATAATGAGTTTGTTGAAGTAGTTCCTACTTTTTTGCATTGCATTAAGCTTATTGATGTGGAGTTGATGTTACTCCTATGGTGTATGCATTTTATTGATGTGCCATGATTGTTGATCTGCTAGTCTTCAGTCGTTATTTCCCTTAACGTTTTTAAAATGTCATTCGAGGATAAATGTTTCTATGGGAAGATATTGTAACGACCCGAAAAATGATAGGTTAAACTAGAGCCTAAATGTGAGGGTTAATGTCAAGAGTTAAAGTGTTTAGTGGTTAAACGTTAAAGTAAGTACTAGACTCCGTAGTTTAAAATACCTTCTAAGGGTTGGTTGAGGGTTACAAGGTCAAGATCCAAGCATAAAGGGGCAAGCCTAAGCCAAAGGCCAAAGCTGCCCCAAGCTTGGCCAAACAGTGCCCAAGGACCACGACCACTTTTACGACCATTGGACTTGACCACGGTCCATGAAAAGGCTCGTGAAGGTCCCTTAGGCATGTGTGAGACATGGCATTGAGGACTAGCCACTGCTAAGGAACCAAAATCTCCACCACGACTCATGATCTTGACCACGGATCGTGGGCGGCCTCGTGGTCTTGCCTTAGCATTGTGGGAGCCAAGGGTGCATATGACAACCTTTAGCCACTACCTAAAATCACTATGAGGGTCTTCACGACCTGTGGTGGCCACCACGAGCCGTGGTGCCACCCGTGGTTGGCAAAATAGTGGGCTTGCTAGGCTGCCCAAGGGAGGCTCTCCTTTACGAGCCACTTCACGGCTCGTGGTGAAGACCACGGCCCGTGGGATTGCCTTCACCACTGGGGAGCCTTTCTAAGTTGAGGAGGTTACTGCCTAGGTGACCACGGGCACCACCACTAGCCGTGGTTCCCCTCATGACCCGTTTGGTTGGGCGTAGTCCTTGACGGAGCGACCTAAAATAGGAATATTTAAGTAATTTCGAATTTATTAATTAAAGTGTGGGGTTAATTTTAATTGTTTTATATCACTAGTATATATAGTTTTAAGTCCGAAAATAAGTCATTTACTCCTTATTTCTCTAAAACCCAAAAGAAGTTCTTCCTCCCAAAAATTTTGTCTCTAAACTCAAGGAAAAAGAAGGAAGCCATTAAAGATAGGGTTTGTGGATTCAAGGTGGTTCTTCCTCAAATTTCTTAGGGAATCAATAACAAGGTAGCCTTGTCTTACATTTCATTAAAGGAGCCAATTCCAAATGTGATTTTAAGTTATCAAAAACCTAGGGTTTTACTCAATCTCATGGGTTCCTTCATTAAACGTTTTCAAATGGTCTAATGAAAAATTATGATTGTGTTAGTGTGTAATTGATGATTTATGATGAAAATACTCTATGAACCCATGAATTCTCTCAATTCCTAAATTTCCCTTTATGAAGTGGGTTTGGTGATTATGAAAGAATGTGAATAGAAATTGTCTAAATTGTTTTGGCTTATTGAATTGTATCAGTATGCATGTCTTAATTATGGTAAATTTAAGGTTTGTTGGTTACTTGTGATCATGGACTTGCAAGGGCAAGTTATGACTAAATTACATGTTGAAGTAGAATTGTGCTTGAGCTATTGATCCACTTGAAAGGTGGAGGTGTTTAATTACTATGTATGATTATGATGTATAGTATGTGTGTGTGATTTAAATGAATGTATTATAGTCATTTTTAAAAGGCAATTGTATGAATGATGATGATTATGTGAAAGGTTATTCTCACATACACACACTCATGAATGACTAATGAATGAAGTTTTCTAAGATAATGTTAATGATGATGGTTTGATTGAAAGGCTATTGTCAATTGTACTTTAATGAATGATAATGACTTGTTGTGAAAGGAATTTCTCACAATAAGGGGATTCTTAAGTGAAAGGCTATTTACATCTTTGAATATATGAGCTTTCCAATGAATAAATGAATGTTGGGTTTGGAGATGGATGCTCATCCAGGAGTTGAGGCGAAGTATCTAGTAGCAATATCATATCCCATAATGAACTAATGTAATGAATGTAATGTATTTTATGAGGAATAATGCTATGCACTGAGTGGTTATGGCTTGAGATGGTTGCTTATCCGGGAGTTAATGCGGGGTATCTAGTAGGAATCTCTTGAGATGGATGCTCATCCATGAGTTGAGGCGGGATATCTAGTAGAAATCTCTCTATCCATTAAACTATGTTCCCACATAGGTCTAGCTAGTGGATCCAGTTAAGCTAAAAACAATGGTCCTACCTTAGGCAAGTAAAAATCCCTTTATCCGGTGAGGGAGACATCGGGATTCCATGAATTTCTCACATGGTCTATGTCGGTCAAGGCTTACCCCGACAAATAATGTTAATAAACTATGGCTTCTTAAAAATGCACTACTTAGTGTGGGTGGTGGTATGGGATGCCATCCATGCATCGCAAAAGTTGGCTTGGAGAATAGTCATGGTGTGTTCCGTTATAATGTTAATGAAATGAAGGTGCTCTTAATATAATGATGCTAATGAAGAATGTTGACTAATATGGTTAATGAGATGATGCATGCTATACTTGGATTGTATTATGAGTTCTTCCTTGTTATGAATTGTTGTATATAAATGTGCTTTGCCTATGGTGACCTCAAAGGACTACTTAGTATGAGTAGTAGTATGGGATGCTACTTGCACATTGCACAAGTATAACTTAGGGTTGTCTTAGGAGAGGGTCCTTATGTGATAATACGACTTATGAAGTGTTTATGTTTCTTCTGTATGTGAATGGTGTAAGAATGGTAGGGTTGAATGGTAAGTTCACTTTTGGTGACCTCAAGGTGGTACTTGGTATGGATAGTGGTATGGGACGGTATTCATATATTGCACAAGTCATGATATATGTTGGTTATGTTTCTAATGTGGTTTAATGTCTTGTATGTTGATTATGTCTTATATTACGCCTTTTATGCTTATGTTCATAAAGGTTTTATCAAGATGGCATATATCATGACTTTCCAATAAAATGTCTGTTTCAAGCATGTTTTTGCATAGCTATCATACTTAGTACTTAATTGTGCTAACCCATATTTTCTTCATGTTTTACTACATGTGTAGGTTCCGGCAAGTGATTGCTTCTCTCAAGTCATGTGATTGGATCAAGATCCTTCCAATGCTAAGTGGTATGTCCTCATAGTTCGAGGACAAGTACTTTTAGATGTTTCTTTTATATCATGTAATAGACATTTTTTAGTGTTTTTGATTGTAAAGGGTCGTGTCCCTACTTTAGTTTTCAAGATATTGTTTAGATGGACATGTGAGACTTAGACTTCCGCTGTGTTTTTAAATGAAGTTTTTGAATGTTTGGATTTAAATAATTTTTTAATTCTACACTATTTCTATATATCGGATGTTATAAATGCTAAGAGGCTTGTAAGAGATCCCTTTAGGGTCGAGTACGCCGTGGCGCATTCGAGGCCTAGAGTTGGGTCGTGACAAACTTGGTATCATAGCACAAGATTTTGGAAATGGTTTATTAGGGTTTATGTCTCACAAGCCACATCTAGTAGAGTCTTGTTCATCGATGTGAGTTGTGACACATTGATGAGCGAGAGGCTATAGGACGTTATGAAGTTACACATCTTTCATTATTCTTCAAGTCGTGCCTTAGAGTTTAGCTCTATAAGTGTCATTTTCCTAATCCTTCTCATGTGTTTATAGGATATGAATACAAGAAAGACGCCCACAAAGAGAGTGGAGGAGGAGAACGTGACTGAGGGAGTTCCTCCCCAAGGTCCTCAAGGTGGCCAAGTTCCTCAAGGCAACAAAGTTTCGGTTAATGCTCTGCCCTTGACCAATGATGATTCTAACCTTCGCCCAAGCCATGACGACTCAAGTTAATCAGGGTGTGGGGCTTAGGGTGAATGCTAATAAGGGTACCATGGGCTCAAGGTTGAGAGACTTTGTAAGGATGAATCCTCCGATATTTCTTGGCTCTAAGGTGGGAGAGGATCCCCAAGAATTTTTGGATAAAGTATATAAGATAGTCAATGCTATGGGAGTAACTTCTAAATAGAAAGCGAAGTTAGCTTCCTATTAATTGAAAGATGTTTCCCAAGTGTGGTTTACTCAATGGAAAAGCAATAGGCCTTTAGAAGCGGGTCCTATAGAATGAGAGGAGTTTAAAAGAGCATTCCTTGCCAGGTACTTTCCCCATGAGAAGAGGGAGGTTAAGGTGTAGGAGTTTATAAACCTTAGGCAAGGTAGCATAAGTGTGGGGGAGTATTCCTTGAAGTTTACCCTATTGTCTAAGTATGCTCCATCTTTGGTGTCTAACCCTAGGGATGAGATGGGTAGGTTTGTGATCGGTGTATCCGACCTATTTAAGGAAGAGTGTCATACGGCAATGCTCTATGATGGCATGAATATCTCTAGACTTATTGTGTATGCTCAATCTATCAAGGAGTCCAAACTTGAAAGGAAAATTAGGGAGATGAAGAGGTCTAGGTCTGATGAGCAAAGTCAATCAAGGTCCAAGAAGAGGACCTACAATCAAGATTCCTCAATGGTTAACAATGATAGGGTGTCTAACCCTAAATCTCAAGGAAGGAATGGAAGTGGTTCTTCTTTTGAAAGGTCTAGATGTGCCAAATGTGGAAAGCAACATTTGGGTAAGTGTCTTACCGGTACGGATGGGTGCTTTGGGTGTGGAAAGAAGGGGCATAAGATAAGAGATTTCCCAACACTCTCGGCTAAAGGGAGAGACACCAAACAAGCTTCTCATGATGACCCGGACCCTAATGCTCCAATGAAGAGTCGTTTTTATGCGCTTCAAGCCAACAAGGACAAGGGAGCTATTCCGGATGAAGGCACCGGTATGTGGTAGTTCCTTATGGTTATGAATGTCTTGTTAAGGTTTTTAAGTTGTTTTCATGTTTGTTGAATAGCATGATGGTGGAGAGTCTCAATTTCCTTGTCACTTTCTTCTATTCCTATTCAAGCTTGAGACCAAGAGTTCCTTGTAGTTTGTTCTTTTGGAGTCATGTGTGTAAATGAGTTTCCATGGTCTCCTTATGTTATGCATATTTTGATGAAATTTATGTTTATATGAGAAAATGAGTTTTCATAAATCGTGTTCCTCATGTTGATATACATCTATGATGAGTTGCATAAATACTTCATGAGTTGACTTGTTGAGCATGTTTAAATGTGTTTTTGGAAAGAGTTGCATAATTTCCCTATGATGTTGTAATGAGCATGATGTGAGTTGGAGAAGGAAGTTCCTCCAACGAAGTAAAAAATGTTGATGTTTTGGTGCATAATGAGTTTGTAGAAGTAGTTCCTAACTTTTTGTATTGAATTGAGCTTATTGATGTGGAGTTGATATTCCTCCTATGGTGTATGCATTATATTGATGTGTCATGATTGTTGGTCTGCTAGTCTTGAGTTGTTATTTCCCCTAACGTTTTTAAAGTATCATTTGAAGATGAATGTTTCTAAGGGGGAGATTTTTAATGACCGAAAAATAATAGGTTAAACTAGAGATCAAACGTGAGGGTTAATGTCAAGAGTTAAGGGATTTAGTGGTTAAACGTTAAAGTGCGTACTAGACCTCGTAGTTTAAAAGACCTTCTAAGGGTTGGTTGAGAATTACAAGGTCAAGAGCCAAGCCAAAAGGGGCAAGCCTAAGCCAAAGGCCAAGGATACCCCAAGCTTGGCCAAACACTGCCCAAGGACCACGACCACTTTCACGACCAATGGTCTTGACCACGGTCCGTGAAAGGGCTCATGAAGATCCCTTAGGCATGTGTGAGACATGGCATTGAGGCCTAGCCACTGCTTAGGAACCACGACCTCCACCACCACTCATGGTCTTGACCACAGATCATGGGAGGCCTCGTGGTCTTGCCTTGGCATTATGGGAGCCAAGGGTGCATAAGATAACCTTTAGCCACTGCCTACCATCACCATGAGGGTCTTCACGACCTGTGGTGGCCACTACGAGCCGTGGTGCCACCCGTGGTTGGCAAAACAGTATGCTTGCTAGCCTGCCCAAGGGAGGCTCTCCTTCACGATCCACTTCACGTCTCGTGGTGAAGACCACTAACCGTGGAAAGACTCGTGGGATTGCCTTCAACACTTGGGAGCCTTTCTATGTTGAGGAGGCTACTGCCTAGGGGACCATGAACACCACCACGAGCCGTGGTGCCCCTCACGACCTGTTTGGTTGGGGGTGGTCCCTAACGGGGCAACCTAAAATGGAGATATTTAAGTAATTTCATTTAAATTAATTAAAGTGTGGGGTTAATTTTAATTGTTTTATATCACTAGTATATATAGTTTTAAGTCCTAAAATAAGTCATTTACTCTTTATTTCTCTAAACCCCAAAAGTTCTTCCTCCCAAAAATTATCTCTCTAAACTCAAGAAAGAAGAAGGAAGCCATTGAAGCTAGGGTTTGTGGATTCAAGGTGGCTTTTCCTCAAATTTCATGGGGAATCAATAGCAAGGTATGGTAATCTTCATCCTTGTCGAACTTTTCATTCAAGGAGCCAATTCTAAAGGTAGTTTCAAGTTATTAAAAACCTAGGGTTTTACTCAATCTCATGGGTTCCTTCATCAAATGTTTTCAAATGGTTTCTAATGAAAAATTATGATTGTATTAGTGCTTAATTGATGATTTATGATAAAAAAAAAATACTCTATGAACCCATGAATTCTCTCAATTCCTAAATTGTGCCTTTATGAACTAGGTTTGGTGATTATGAAAGCATGTGAATAGAAATTGTCTAAATTGCTTTGGGTTATTGAATTGTATCATTATGCATGTATTAATTATGGTAAATTGAAGGTTTGTTGGTGACTTGTGATCATGGCCTTGAAAGGGCAAGTTATGACCAAATTACATGTTAAAGTAGAATTGTGCTTGTGCTATTGATCCACTTAAAAGGTGGAGGTATTTAATTATTATGTATGATTATGATGTGAAGTATGTGTGTGTGATTTAAATGAATGTATTATTTTCATGTTTAAAAGGCAATTGTATGAATGATGATGATTATGTGAAAGGATATTCTCACATACATACACACTCATGAATGACTAATGAATGAAGTTTTCAAAGATAATGTTAATGATGATGGATTGATTGAAAGGTCATTCTCAATTGTGCTCTAATGAATGATAATGACTTGTTGTGAAAGGAATTTCTCACAATAAGTGGATTTTTAGGTGAAAGGTTACTCTCATCTTTGAATCTATGAGCTTCCCAATGAATGAATGAATGTTGGGTTTGGGGATGGATGCTCATCCGGGAGTTGAGGCGGAGTATCTAGTAGAAACTCTTATCCCAAAATGAAATAATGTAACGAATGTAATATATTTCTTGGGGGACTAATGCTAAGCACCGAGATTATATGGCTTAAGATGGGTGCTCATCCGAGAGTTGAGGCGGGGTATCTAGTAGCAATCTCTGGAGATGGATGCTCATCCGTGAGTTGAGGCGGGATATCTAGTAGCAATATCTCTATCACTTAAACTATGTGCCCACATAGGTCTAGCTAGTGGATCCACTTATGCTAAAAACAATGTTCCTACCTTAGGCAAGTAGGAATCCCTTTATCCGGTGAGGGTGACATTGGGATTCCATGAATTGCTCACATGGTCTATGTCGGTTAAGGCTTACCCCCACAAAGAATGTTAATGAACTATGACTTCTTAATGATGCACTACTTTGTGTGGATGGTGGTATGGGACGCCATCTATGCATTGCACAAGTAGGTTTGGAGAGTAGTCATGGTGTGTTCCTTTATAATGTTAATGAAATGAAGGTGCTATTAATGTAATGAAGCTAATGAAGAATGTTGACTTATATGGTTAATGAGATGATGCATGCTATACTTGGATTGTATTATGAGTTCTTCCTTGTTATGACTTTTTGTATATGTATGTGCCTTGCCTATGGTGACCTCAAAGGACTACTTAGTGTGAGTAGTAGTATGGGATGCTACTTGCACATTGCACAAGTATGACTTAGGGTTGTCTTAGGAGAGGGCCCTTATGTGATGATATGGCCTATGAAGTATTTATGTCTTTTATGTATGTGAATGGTGTAAGAATGGTAAGGTTGAATGGTAAGTTCACTTTTGGTGACCTCAAGGTGGTACTTGGTGTGGATAGTGGTATGGGTTGCTATTCATACGTCGCACAAAGTATAGCTTGAGGTTTACTTGAGGTGAAGGCTTACGTGAAGGTAATGAGTTATGTGTTGGTTATGTTTCTAATGTGGTTTAATGTCTTGTATGTTGATTATGTCTTATATTATGTCTTTTATGCTTATGTTCTGAAGGTTTTATCAAGATGGCATATATCATGACTTTCAAATAAAATGTCCATTTTAAGCATGTTTTTGCATGGCTATTATACTTAGTACTTATTGTGCTAACCCATATTTTTTTCATGTTTTACTACAAGTGTAGGTTTCGGCAAGTGATTGCTTCTCTCTAGTCAAGTGCTTGGATCAAGATCCTTCCAAGGCCAAGTTGTATGTCCTCATAGTTCGAGGACAAGTACTTTTAGATGTTTCTTTTATTTCATGTAATAGACAATTTTTAGTCTTTTCGATAGTAAAGAGTAGTGTCCCTACTTTAATTTTCAAGATATTGTTTAGATGGCCATTTGAGACTTAGACTTCCGCTGCGTCTTTACATGAATTTTTTGAATGTTTGGATTTAAATAAGTTTTTAATTCCACACTATTTCTATATATCGAATGTTATGAATGCTAAGAGGCTTGTATAAGACCCCTTTGTGGTCAAGTATGTCGTGTTGCATCTGGGGCCTAAACTCGGGTTGTGACACAACCATAGTGTAATGGTAGGATCACGCGGCTATTTCAATAAGTGAAACACATGCAAGTAACCACAACATTATAAAACAGGCATATACCGAACATATACAATATTAGTCATCTTTTCAGGATCAATGTAGCATCCCACGTTCTCAATAATACATGTTGGTTATTAATTTAGAGCAACATACAGTCTTCAATTATCAATCATCATTAGATATGAACATAATCATCACAAGTAGATACACAATACAATTCAATGATCCTCTCACAGAACTCAATTCAATAGTCCTCTCATGGAAACCACACCCAAATTGTTAGCATACCAAAACGTGGTACCCGATTCAATGTTTATGCCGAAACGTGGCAACCGATCTCAGTTAGTGTGTTGGATCGTGACACCCGCCCAACAAACCACAATCACAATCACAATGTATATTCTCACAATCATACAACAAGAGGTGATTCATGGCATATAATTATTCGATTATCCTCATTTACTATTAGGGTGATCAATAATGCAACATTCGCATACATACATGCATTATAATGAAGCAATTACAAACATATATCACACCAACATGAAATCACAACCATCATCCCATCACTCAGAAAATACGTGTTCACGCTAAGATCAGTTTCAGGAGTTCTACTCACCCAAATTCAATTCCGTAAAGTCGTATGGGATCCTTAACGTCTTAACTATCCACTCATGTAATCAAATTCATTAATAGATCTCTCATTTGTTACCAGATTTCCCTAGATCTCATTGATTTTTCCCTAACGACGAAATCAAGTCGTTACATTACCATATTTATATATTCACAAGCGAAATATACAAACGGACAAGCGATATTATACAAACCGCACAAAATATACAGACATCAACCTCCAAAGCAAACAAATGTATAACTATGAAGCGCGGTTATCGAATCTTTCAAATATATTTTTTTTTCAAAAAAGAAGTAAAATCTGGCATTAAGAGGAAAAAGCCAAAAAGAAAAAAAATACAAAAAGACAGAGAATCATGATTACAATTTTACAACAAACACAAGAGATGCCAGAAAATACTCAAAAAAATGAACAAAAACGGCTCATATATTATGACAAACCCCTATTTGCAACTCCTTATCCGTCACGTCACAGACAACTATTCTCTTCCATTGTCATTTACTTCCTTTTTATTTTATATTCGATATTTATTTTGAGTCTCAATTTATTTAGATTTGTAGTTTGATATTTTATGTTTGAAAAACTTAAGTACTTGTAGTTAACAATAATAAATATTTGGCGGGTGAAAAACATAATATGTAATTTAAGTACCTAAATAACTCCTATATAACAATAGTTTGACTTTTCATTGACATAGCAATGTAATCTTTACAAAACAAAACAAAATGAAAATAAAAAAAATAATTAAAAACCTGTAAATTAGAAAATAAATCGTCAGATTCTACACAAAATAGGATTTGAATTCCTTAATTTATTCAATTTTGTTATTTACCTTCCACAAATATCTCTCAATTATTAGTTAATGCTTCTCTCTCACCTCAAAATATATCAATCGTTAGTTAATATTATTTTTTTTACCATAGTTAATTTTGGAAAAGGCTTAACAATCTAATCACTGTTTTTAATTTTTTTGAACAAACATTTTTTTCTTCATAATTTTTCAGAATGATGTCTTTTTTTATAACTAGTTTCAATTAAAAGCTTGCGAGGAATTATTTACTTTTTGTACTAAAAATGGTGTAAGATTAACTTTGAATGAAAGGAATACAAAACCTTTCCAGTTTTTTTACTTCGTCTGTTGAATCCCCTGATAATTATAATGAATGTTTCAAAATATTACATAAATTTTTATCCACGAGCACTTTAAACTAATTAGTTAATTATAAATATTTAAAATAAGGTGTAAAAAGTCTTATTATATATATTTTGAAAATTAAGATATTTATGAACATAACTACTAATTTTATATAGAATTTAATTTTCTTTTCATACATAACTTATCCACCATTAATCTAATGATATATGTTTCACCTTTTTTTTTTCTCAAATGATGTGCTTTTCATAGGTCTTCTCCAGCAAGAATGGTGAATTACACTTTACTTTCAGCCTTAAAATTATTCATCTACTCTTAAAATTGAATTGCTAAAATTGTCTCGAAAGAGAAAAAAAATCGTCAATAATTGGCATCCCTAAAAACAAAATTTTAAAAAAAAACTAAAGATTGTAGAAACTATTAAAGGAGTTGGCACCATGTCAAATAAAGACATAAATATTGAAAATTATTACCCGAGATTGCAAATTGATAAGGAAACGTAGAGCCAGACCATCAAGTTAAAACTTTTATAAGTTATAACTAATTAGGAAATAATTTGGGGAACAATTACGTAATATTAAATGTAAAAACACGATAGGAAAATATTTTTATATGTTAAAGCAAACAAGGTAATCTTTTAATTTTTTTAATCTTTTTCTCACCGTGGACAAGTAAAAATGTAAGAAATAAAGAGAGGCCTAATTCCAATAGTGGTAAGCAACTTTGAACACCAACAAGAGTAAAGTGCTAAGTATTTATTAATTTTTAGTCAATTAACTTTGTGAGGAACCGCAAATTTGGATTTGTTCGGCTCCAATTAGCTTTGTGAGCCCATTATTTACATTTATTAATTTTGAAAAACCTTATCATTCAACTTAAATTAAATACAATCATATAACGTAGTAATAATGAAGAAAATATTATACAAAATAGTTATTTTTTTTTTCTGAAAATGTATATCTAAAAATTCAAAAATTGACAATTTTTATCACTGATTTTGGGTCATTCTTTATATATATCTTTTGTTTATTTGCTTAGCCTTGTATGCCAATATTTTTTTTAGCAACATGATAATATGAACAAATCATAAATCTAAATTTTAAAATGTTTGTGCAATTATCTCTCATCAATTTTATGAAAATATATATGTGTTAAGAATGTGTGTTGTATCTTGAAAGTAATCCGTTATTTTTTTTTAAAAGAAAAATTTAGAATAGTTATTGCAATTCCTAAATTTTTTCCACCATTATCTTAAACATTTAGCTTGATAAATGAGATCGATGACTTAATAACTAGGGTGTTATAGATATTTACTATTTTGTTGCCTCAGAAAGAATGTGTCAAATTAAACATGGACGGAGAAAGTACAACTTGCTCATATTGTTGCTGGATTTACCCCTATTTAATGCATAGTCAAAATTTCTAAATTTTATATGTTCGATCACTTTAGAATCAAAATCATTTAATATACACATGTAATTGTAAAATTCGTGTTTTGAGTAATAATAATAATAATAATAATGATAATAATAATAATAATAATAATAATAATTAAAAATAGTGTTATTATTATTATTATTATTATTATTTTATAAATTTGGCCAGACAATTCCGAACATCAAATTTTTTATTTAAAGTTACATTTATTATTTCCAAATTTTAAACTCGTATATATGAAATTTAAATCACCTAAATTCAACCAATAAATTTCTTGTGTTACAGCTAATCTAAAATCATATCTCAATCATGATTCCATGGGATGGGAGATGTACTCAATACTTGACTATTTGGCGAAGTTTTTTGAAAGCTAAAAATATTGTTTTTTAATTATAAAAAGTGCTTATTTTAAAAAGTTAAAAAGTGTTGGGTCATTTAGAGGGGAAATAGAGTTTTTGGCCAAAACAATCACTCTTATGTTGGGAGTTGGTTTAAATTGATCCTCCAAATATAACCTTAAACACTATTTGTCCTTCAAGTTTGCAAAGCTTGTATGCTTATGGTCAAACTGACAAAAATTTGACAAATATAATTATTAAATTCATATAGATTAAAAATATATGTCGTGTCATTAGAAATCCATCGTTGTCACAAACATTGGGGTTTTAGTGCTAAGAGAATGTTATTTTTGAAAATCGGTGCTCACCATTGCATTTTGGAGGATACAGTTAAACCAACACCCCAAACACAAGGGATAGTTTTGATAAAAAAGAAAAAACCATTAAAATAAGTATTTTAAATAGAGGTTGTTTTTCAAAAGTTGAAAGCAAAAGTAAATAAGTTTGAAATATTGATCAAATACAAAGTGTTGACATTGATCAAATGTAAGTGTTGCGCTAATATTGCCAAATATTATTTTTATATTGATTAGCCAACCACTGTTATTCTTCAAAAGTATTTTTTCCAAAAGCATTTATGATTTTTTTTAAAAAATACTTTAAGAAATAGACAAATTTCAAAAGTTTGACTAAACACGTGAAAGAGTAGAGATATTAATATAACACCATGATGCTATGCTAGTATCAATAACCTTATTGTACAACAAATAAAAGAATATGAAGGAGGAACAGGTCTTAAGTGAAGTTTGCCAACATTAATTAGATGGCCTTAATGTTTCTTGGAACACTAAAATTGATCAAACTATTATTACAAAATAAATATCAGTCACAACTCATAATATATACTCCAATAATTTAAAAAAAACTCATGGTGGTTTAAGTAGTTCTGTGCCTGCATAATTATTTCAATACCCCAGAGCAAGAACACCAAATTTTGCTTTCAGATGGCAGGCATAGAAAGGATAAAACTACAACATTATATTTCTAAAAAATATTAACATTGCAGGAGTATTAACATTCGATGCAAGAATATATTTGACACACATACTTGTCATTTACTATGCTCCCAGTAGATGTAATCTATTTGTTAGGGTTCAGCCTAAATGCACTATACAATCTCTCTCTACATTTTGATCATTCTAACCTCATGGGAACCGGGTATGTTCACAACAGCAGATAAACGCAATGTATGTACCTCCTTTCTCTTCCCAGATGACTATATTTCAGACATGTTTGACTACAATCAGTACATTTTAGTCTACAAACAATTGAAGAGCCTTTGCTCATATATTGAAAACCTAAACTGGTGATGATGACTTATTTACTTCTCTCCCTCCGTCATCCAGCTGCAGAAACAAACAAAAGTCTGTTAGTTGATTGGTCACTGGCATTCGTAGCAAATAGTAACATTTAAGGTGGATAAGCACAGGGGATCTAACAACATTAGCTTTATGCTTATCTACTGCAAGAAACCCAGTCATTCTTGTTTTTCACCACTAGATGTACAAGGACGGAGGACTGGACTTCAGCATATATACAAAAGATAAGAGGTGCAGTCTCCTCGTACGAAGTGGGTTTACATGCAAGAGATCTACCATGTCATGCATAACAGAATGGATAGTAAAATCAACTCAGGTGCAATGCGTTGCTGGCCCTTGCATTATTACAAGAGGCGGCTTGTATGTTGTTAGATTCTAAATTCTCCTACCAGAAGATTAGACTCACCTTACAACTTTTAAACTTGGCAACCAGCCTCATATACTGATCTCTTGCCTCTGGATGACGTACCATGGTCTGAACTCTTGCCAAAGCCTTCTCTACTCCAGCAGACTTCTGTTTTAGACCAATACTTAGATAATCATACTCGTCCGTCTCAGGCTCTAGTATTCCTTTCTGACTAGTTTTTTCTGGCCGAAATCCTCGTAATCCTTTTTTTTTCCTCCTCCAACGCAAAATGCCTTTTTCAAGTATACTGACAGACCATACAAACTTTTTATAATGCTTGCGAACTTGATGCCCACGTACATGAGCCTGAAATCATAACATGATGTAAAATCTTTTTGACTGCACTCTGAAGGTGGAGAGATTATTAATGATTCAGCAAACATGTTTGCAAAGTCCAATTTAAGTTAGTGAAATAAAAGTCAATTACCTCATCAAATACATCAGGGAAAGATTAGCTAAACTAACTTCAGAGTGAAAGATGAAACAATTTTTCAATTTATCCCTCAACGATTTATGAGAAGTCCACACCACAAGTTTGTGTAAAATTTCAAGTGCATAAAGGCCAGTAAACTAAGAGGGCTGAAGAGATGTGATTAGCAGGGTTCAAAAGTGATTTGATGTTAGTCACAATCTAACCATCATCATTTACCCACTTGCTTAAAGCATCTAGGGACAGACAATCTTACACTTCCTGCATGCACAGAGTCAGTTTAAGCAAAAGCCAAATCATTGGGACCAACAGGGGGAGAAAAAACAACTTGCACTATGTAATATATAATTTCTTACCCTTCTTGTGCAGTCTTTAGTAAGAACGAAACTATGGACAGTACTCTTCTATTTCTCATGCTAAAAGTTACATCATTAACAAGAAGAATGGCGAAGATGACAGGCTTAGTGTCCAATTGTAAATAATAATTTTCCAGCAAGAGGTCGAAACTAACAAAAATGGCTATCTGAAAGCTAGAAAGTGTAAAAATTGGGACATCCCCAATGGAAATATACCAAAAGACCAGTTTAGCTAAAACAAGTACTTAAACAAAAGTCATACTTATTAGCAGACACACAAAAAAGGGGAAGAAGAAAAAACATGTCCATTTACCTGGATTTTCACAATTTGGTTGTGTACCTTCAAAAATTCTCTCCTCCCCTTCCAGCCACAATATTTCTGCTGGATGTTTATGGCAGCTGAGTGTAAATAGTCCTCAAAGCAGTTCATCTTTTGGACCTTGTTCAAGGAGCCCAGGGCAACAAGGTCAAGTGAAGCTTCAGAAACAACATTTGTACTCTCTGTAAGCTGTCTCTGCCGGGATGAACGAGCTCTAAAAGCAGCTTGAATCAATGCTGCAGCATGAGCTGATTTCCTTAGCGAAGCAAGAGATCCTTTCAAGGAAACATCATCATCTATTGTTCCATTCAAAGGAACAATCTCTTGAACTGCAGATTCAAAAACCTTTTCAGCTTCAAGCCCAGCACCAATAGTGTCTAACGCATTATTACTGGTAGCCAATAATTGATGATGAGAAGTAAGATCTGATTCTGCCAAGTATCCAGCAATCCCTTTGTGACCTCTACTAGAAGCTAAATCAGCAGCTGTTCGCCCCCCAGGGAATGCAGAAGTTGGATCATCAACAGCACCAGCAGCTACACCTAGCTTGATAAGTGCAATCACCATATCTTCCCTAAAGTAGATCATCAATATGAATTAATTTTAAATGAATATAGATCTTCTGTTAGACTTAGCAAGTTAAGGTGATTTTTTTCCTTTTTGCTATCAATAATTCAACTGCTGAAGTAATGTATCAATATATGCAACCCATAGCTCACTTATGAAGCTTCTGTTGCAGAATTCCTGGGATGTGCTCAGACAGTTTTTTTTCTCTTCACAAATATAGTAGTATTGAAATTCACACTTACCCGAGGTGAATTTCAATGGAAAATGCATGATCAAATGGCAGGGAATACACTATAGAAACAAAGAGAACTTGATGGTCTTCAGTATTCAACTATTATTATTATATATGCATGCACATTTCAATTAACTATGGGTACAGGAAACATAAAGCAGTGACATATCTCTAAACAACAGCCTTTAATGGAAGAGTGATGTTCTTAATGCATACAGGAGGAAGCTGGTTGGGTTGGACCTGCCTTACAGAGCTGCTATTTAACGTAAGCTCACTAGATGCCCAATGGAGAAAGAAGAAACTTAAAAGCAGTGAGCTAATAAACTCTAAAAGGTTTTGATGTTGAGGATAAATTAGTCCAGGTACAAAATTGATGGGGCCACTCACCTTCCATGACGTGCAGCCCAGTGAAGAGCTGTCCTACCACATGCATCTCGGAAATTAGGACTAATACCGGCAGCAATTAATGGAAGCAACCCCCATTCATAACCTAGGGCAGCCACTAGATGAATAACCCCTTTGCCTTTGTCATTCAAAAT
Source organism: Solanum bulbocastanum (assembly GCA_037074985.1). Taxonomy (NCBI): domain Eukaryota; kingdom Viridiplantae; phylum Streptophyta; class Magnoliopsida; order Solanales; family Solanaceae; genus Solanum; species Solanum bulbocastanum. Next base: position 34,521,359 of record CM073597.1, on the reverse strand, counting down.
ATTTGGACCTTTATCTTCTTCGTGTGCTCTAGAGACTAGCCATTCATAGAGTTTATCCTTCATGAAATTCTGAATCTGCACATCTTTGAAGTTGATGTGATCGCATTCAATAATGGCAAGTAAGTCCTCTAATCTTTCAGTAGCATTTCCAGTCTTGCATTTCAAAGAACATAACTGAGTCTTCAATTTACATTTTTCACACTCTCCACTGGAGCAATCCAAGAATTTTTTGTTTAGTCCTGAATATAGCAATTTAGCTAGTTGTACTTGCAGAAGCACTTCATCACTTGGTTGAAGGGCAAGAGCAAGTTCTGATGATTTTTCACGATATTCAAACTCCCGCACCTCACTGCATGCTAACCTATTGCTGCAGGTTACATAAAAAGGAACGCGTCCAGGAGCATGAAAAGGAACTTGACATCGAATACTTTGAGTCTGAACTTCTGCAGACACCTCAACTTCACCAAACATACAGCTCCATTTCTGACAGGTAAGATGTTTCCCATGGACAAGAAAGGTACCTACAATCAAAACCTGAAGAGAAATAAAGTTGTATATCTGAATCTTTAACATTTACAACTAATACAATATCTCTTCATGTGATTTCAAAGTTACGAGTAGAAAAATGGACCATTCTATCAGATCAGATAAATTTACCTTTGTTTCCACTCCTGAGAAGGCCCATTGTGGAGCAAAATCAAAGATCCTGAACAGCTGCTTTTGGGATGGAGAAGTGCCTACGGAATCAGCTTCCAACAGCATGTGACATGATAAAGTGGAAACTTCTTTATCCCCATTATCAGTGTCAAGGGTATTCCAGTAGTTGCCAGAATCAGAGGCCATCAGGGACTTGTTGCAGTCTCCACCGATCTCTCTATCCATCCATCTTCCAAGGATATCAAGTTTCTTTAGACTTCCAACTTCATCACTGTTAAGTCCACCATCCAAGGAACTAATTTTAACTGCAGCATTAGGAGTAACTACTGTCTGAGAGCTGCAAATGTTCTGAATCTGAGCTGGAGCAACATGGATATTCTCCTACAATAATAAGAAATGGTAGTAGTGTTAAACGGAATGCTTATAATAACTACATGGATATCAATATTCTAAGAACCAAAAGAATGCCACTATTTTAGAATATCCCAGTTCAAGCCTGTGGGCAAACGATAGAAGATAATGTCAGTCTTAATGTAGCCATAATAGGTTAATAGCAATTATTTTTAGAAAACCAAAAAAGAAGGTACAAATGGAGCAACCGAAATTTCCAACGCCACATTTGAAAGTAAGTTTGCCTTTGAACATGAATTTGCATCACCAACACTGAACAATGCAGATGTTCAAGAACTGCACACATTGCAATGAATCATAATGTCAGAAGAATAATTCCAGTTAAATCAAGATATGCCAACCATTATATTAAATGCTTCTCTATATATCTACTTTATAAAAATCTTAACCTCTTTTGGGTATGCTATCAGAAGTTCAGAACCAGCCTATGGAAAACAATAAAAAACTAAAAATATGCTTGGAGCATGTTGATCCTACAGAAGAAACACATTGAAGATATGTACCAAGAACTTACAAATTTCCAATATCTCAATTGTCTTTAATGCTTATTTCCCTACCCCCTTCTCCTTGAAAGAAAAACAAAAAAGAGGGACACCAATGACTACATGAATACATCTATAGCACAAATTATAGTACCTCAAATACTTCCCCAGAAGTAATTGTCAATCTGTTTCTGCTGTTCGCCACACCTTTACCAGCATATAATCTTGCATAAGTGAGTTTACTGGACTGCAAATCAGCCAGATTAAAGTGTCCCGAGTAGAACTTTCTTTGTAGCATAACATTTAAATTTCTGCCTGATCTACGAAAGCCAGAAGACATGAATGCTCTAACTTGTGGATTGAGCTGAAACCTCTCCTTCGAGCTCAAGAACTCCGTAAGTCCTTACAAGACAAAACAAGGTCCTTAGTTTGTATTATATAAGAACAACTTATGAAGTGCTATAATACTGTACCAGTTTCCTTATCCAAACATTATGAATTAAGGGAAGCATCAAAGAGAAAACTACCTTTGGAATCACCACTGTGAAGTTCAGAAGAGAGTGCTTGTTCTTTCCAGTCAACTAAGCTTGGACTTGATGTATGAGATTTCTGAAATGTTGGGCCACATACAAAGCAAGGCTTGGAACTACTGTCAGGATTTTCAAGCAATAACCCTGGATGTACAGGTTGCAGACGGGAGGCACCTACTCTATAACCCTGCATGGCACATATCAATAATATATGTTAATCTACTATAGAGACTAAGAATCACACGCCATCTCATAATAAGTCAGTTTGCTACATGTAGCTTGGTAACTCTGTCTTCATCTCCATAAAAAAAGAACTGGTGATTAGATTTTCTGAGTATTTTTCCCCAATTAATATAAACATACAGAAGAAGCATACTCTATGCAACAATTTCTGGTATACCATTGTGTTTCCAGGAGTAACAGTAGATATTTGCCTTGAACAACTAAGTTGATAAAATATTCTGATAATTATTAGATTAATTAAGTACAATTAACCTATTAATATGCAAACATAAAGATCTTTTCCAACATATGAGCAGGACAAAAAAAGACTCCTGTATAGCATATCAATCTAATATGTTTCCTGTTATTGACAACTTCTATTGATCTTCAATAGAACGTTATGAAGTTTCTAGGATTGTTTGACTTATAACTATACACATTACACGCAAATACAAGTAAATTGGGTACACACACTTTAACTGAGAACAAAATCCTCCTTTCTTGATCATACTACTCTTATTTCGATTTATCTGATATTTTTTTTTTATGTAGGGACGTTTCAAAATGTTCGACATTATTCGCTTTGGTAATATTAATACTATATAAATTTCACAACTTCCAATAATTTAAATTATTTAGTATATTCAAATTTTAAACTTCGATGTGATGTTTTCTCTATCAAACTAACTTTTTAACCATATTTCAATACTTTTTTCCACTACCACTAACTTCATAAACATGTCAGTTAAAATCTCAAACTACATTTCCCATCTATCAAACATCGCCATATAATATGAAATGGAGCGAGTACTAATATTCCTAGTAGTTATAAGACATTCATTTCAGATTCCCCCTTCCTTGATCCCAGAAATTTCTTTGCAAATCAGGGTCTAAAAAAAAAAAATAGAATGAATCCATCATGTTAGCCACCACATCTGAAAGTTATAAAGTAGAAAACACAGACAAACACCATGCAGATATATATGATGCAGGACTATGTAAAACAGAAGACAGATATTAAGTGTAAAATCAGAGAATTAACAAACAGAAACGCATCTCCAGAAACATACACAACGACCATATGATTAAACTATGTGGAAATACCTCTTTTACATCTCTGTAATGCACAAGGACGATGTGCTCCAACTGTCTGTAAAATAAAATCAAGAACGATCATGCTAAAATCTACAAGGACTATATCAGATACTAAGAACATAAAATATTTTCTTAAGATCTCCACTGCCATTCCTTTTTCTATAGAAACTGCAGGTTTCAACCATAAAGAATGTTCATTGTATATATCTATAAAGCACTTAAATACGAGCTAGAGAATATACTAAGTCGCACAAAGGAAGAAGGATGTAATTATCTGAGGAAAACTCAAGCCTACTTAATAAGCCAGTATTACCATAAATCTTGGTGATGGAGCATTTCCCTAGAGAACATTTATTAATTTATTTTGGAGTTGATAAGTCCCTCCAGAACATCTCTTTTTGCTACAGCAAAACTTCCAAAGCATAATCAACCCCAAAGGAGATCTACAAGAGTGGGCATAATTACTAATTACGTAGTAGCACCATCAAATGTGCAATGCATGAACAGGGACTGTTAACTTGGAGTTAGTTTTGCAACTTCTTTTAGTATATTTACAGCAAGTTGTAAATGTTTATTTATTTTTTGGCATAATGCATAGACAAACTCCTAAACTTGGCAACAAATTTCACCAAGACACCTCAACTGAGTCTTGTACCTATTAGACACTCCAACTTCAGTCCACGTGTGCCTATTAAGTCCCTCATGAGTAGCCAGTAAAAAAAATTGAGCTTCACATGTCGCAACATGGCAAAAAATAAAGAAATGACAAAAAGCCATGTGGCTCTTGAGCCTAGCTATCCCCTAAATAAAAAGCTTGTGAGGGAAAAAAAAAGGAATTTTAGCAACTCCTGTCGCCCACCATCTTCTTCCCATGACCCTGACCCCTTTCTTCTTCCATAGAACTCCCTCCCCTCCAGCACTGTGTTTCCGGAACCTCCTTCCCCCCACCAGCCATCTTCTTCCTCATATACTCTCCATTTCTTCTTCCATAGAACTCTGCCAACCCCCAAGCACTGTGTTTTCAGAACCACCCCCTACCGGTCATCTTCTTCGACCCTGCCCCTTTCTTCTTCTAAAGAACTTTCCCCAACCCTCAAACGAGGAGTTTCTGAAGAAACATCATGAAAAAATGAGTTCCCCTGTTGGGACAATCGTAGCATGTTAGAAAACTGGCGCAATTAAGGAGTTGTCTATGTATTTAGCCTTTCTTCTCAATGATAAATAATTTTGCTTTTGATAAGGTAGATACACACCATAATTAGTTTTATTTTGGAGGTACTTCCACTGCAACCAAGGAAAGCTAGAGGAAAATCATTAGACTAAGGAAAGCTCTATGACAAAAAGATAGAGAGTCACAAGGTGATTGCATAGAGGTTGAGGCATGGGAATAACAATTTGGAGAATGCAAGTTCGATTCCCAGCGAACACTTTGTGAGAGCAGTCTGCTCCAACCTGGGTGGACAAGGTTATCTTGACATCCTGTGCTTGTGAGTTGTGACCTGGATAAGCTTTCAGGTGGATTTGTTGAGGTGCATGCAATCTAAGTCAGAAAGGACCGATCTTAATATTAAAATGAAAAGAAAAAGTAACAGCAGGTGATACTTGATCACTGAAGTAAACTGAAACATCAACTATGTAGTGTGGACTGAACTTAAAAGAGTAACACCATTCCTTGAAGGAAACTCTTTCAGAATCAAAAGACAATGCCTGTTTTCCTTAAATCAGATCTCCTTATTCTTTTTCTAAGGGAAGGAGTAAGAAGCATACAGGGATGTAAGCCTCCATTAAGTTCAATAGGTGAAGTTATCATGTAATCTTGCCTCCAATGTACTCTAACAAAATCCATTTCCTATTAGTTTTATCATAGAATATTGTCTCAAGGCAACCACCGTGACCATTTCCTGACCAAAGAAATATTATGGAACACCAGACTGCCCAAACCACCTGTTGAGGAACCATACAGGATTCAATTAACAGGAAACATCCATATCGCTTCAGTACCCTTTGAGAGAACCTCTACACATCCAACCTTTGAGCAATTCTTTGAAGAACAATACTATACATTCTCATTCTTTTAGATCTAATATACAGCACAAAATATAATTAAAGTTTGGAAACCTGGCAAAAAAATGACAGAAAAGAATATCCAGATAACTGATGAACATCAAATCAGATAAAGGAAAATGAAATTATATGTGAAACTGGCTTAAACTGATAAGTATTCGTGAAACTACATAATCTGTTTCTGTAATTTTCCCCTAGCACACGTCTTCACCTCAAAGCAACATCACAGAACAAGCTAACAGGATACCAAAAACAGAGACTCACTCTTCAAGCATCCAATAACTTCGCCTCTGAAAGTTCTTGTTGTCCTCCACATGGACATAGTAACAGTGAAGAACATCAATGCTGCCTGCCTGCAATCAGAAAAAAGGTTGATGTTTTAACTAAAGAGAAAGTTACTAGACGCACAATCGTTTGGTCAAGATCTAGTCGACAACACATACAAAATGTAAAGAAGTCATTGCTCTGTGAATATAAATATAATTAGGTCGTCTAGTCTTCATGCAACTGATACAAATTGTCTGGATTTCTATTGGTCATAAAGGTCAAGCAATAAAGGTTGCCTTATTGTTTATCAGATATTACAGCAACTAGAAGTGCAGCTTGTGTAAATATCCATGTTTTTTCTAAATACAATAAGCTTTTGTATTCTTTGCTCAAACTTATTGTTAAGTTTCACATTGATTGAAGAACTAAATTGTGGTCCCCTTTTGTGGTCTTGGACAATCCTCTCTTCATGAGCTAGCTTTTGGGATTGAGTAATGCCCAAGATTCATTTATGTACATGGTATAAGAGTTAGACATACTGATCCTGCTTGTTATGTTTCCAATGTTGAGGCCCGTGTTATGTTGTAATGCTGAAAAGTCCCACATTGATTGAGGGAATGGGTTGTGGTCTTGTTATATTGTCATGAGAAATCCTCTCCTCATGAGCTAGCCGCTGGTTATGTTTCTCAATGTTGAGGCTCATGTTATGGTATCAATGCTGAAAAGTCCCACATTGATTGACGGAATGGGTTATGGTCCTGTTATATTGTCATGAGAAATTCTCCCCTCATGAGTTAACTTTTGAGGTTGAGTTAGGCCTTACTTTATAGATATATATATATATATATATATATATATATATAATGAATTGGAGGGTGCTTTCAGGGAATTCTAGGTCGCATCTTCATCTGATGGCAACGATTTTGCACTTCAATTAAAATAATCAACTATGTCTTAATCCCAAACAAGGTGGATGGTGTCGACTATTAAAATCCTCTATATTTGATCTGTGCTATTTTAACTAGCACCAATAAATATGTTAAGAGGCCTAAGAATCTGTATCCAATTAAAATAGTCAATTCAAGCTGAAAATAGTGTTGTTTCACTTGATTTACGCTAAAACCAACAAAAATAACCTTATTATGGCAACATTACTACAACTTGGAGAGAACACTTAACATGGTCTCTCATAGGTGGTTCTTGACTTCCTTTAAAATTCAACTTGGTAATTTTATTTATCCAGAGGGAAACTATATTGGTATATTTCTTGTATAGAGTGATTTTCCCACAATATCAATAAACTATTACACCCTCCCCACCCAAAGAAAAAAGTAATCTGATTTCCTAAAAGTTGCTTTTAAGCAGTAAAGATATAAAAAAAAAATTATGTCTGTGATAAACTAAATCAAAGATAAAACCCAAAGCTGTTAAACACGAGCAATCAGAAAAACATAGGCAACTCCACCAATTAGATACTAATTCACCAATAATCAGAAATTGTCTTTGAAATGACAAGAACACGATAAGAGAAAATGAGCTTAAGGATAATAGAGCATACCGTGAACTTTTCATGAGCTTCTTTAACAGTTTCACCGTCCTTGTTCTTTCTCCAATGGTGACCATCTTTACCGAAATCTGGTAGGATTTTCCGATCATATAGAAAGATGGAACCACCTGAAACCGAAAAGCTATATTAGTTAAAATGAATGCAAAGGAAAATCGTTTGTGGAGATAATGATGAACCTGGAGGTTTGAGTTGAAGCTGTTGAGTCAAGCAGAAGCTTTGATGATTGCGCAAGATTTGACAAACTTCATGGGGAAGAAGCCAGCGGTAATGAGCTTCCTTCAGTATCTGTTCAAGATCTACAACATAATGGTAACAAAGAAATATGAGTTCAAGATAGATAACCAGAGTAAACAGAGAAAAATGCATATTTACGAAAACTTGGAGAAGAAGCAAACCTTTGGACTCCATGAGCAAGAACATGAGCTTGAGCAAAGAAGAAAAGCTGAAGATTTGAAACCCTAAAACTCAAAGCAATAACCGTTTTCAGAATTTTCTAACTTCCTACACTTTCTGTTTCAATGTATTGCTTCTTTCTTTGCTACTCCTCTATATATACACACACACATCTTCACTCCACTCACCACTCACCTTTCATTTTGTCTTTTTCTCTACTTCACTTACGTCATTATTAAATCAAATAATAAATTAATGACTGTGCACACATTTTTAAATATTATTTTCAATTAACTCCATAACTATCCATATCTAATTTTTTTTTTTTTTTTTTTAAGAAAAAAATAACTATCCTATGATACTCATACTCGCTATGTTCCATATTAAGGGTGTAGGAAGGAAAATGTTTTCCACTTCAAGTGGATTTCTATCTTATTTTTTCGTTTTTTATTGGTGAGTAAAAAATATTTTTTGAAAAATATTTTTAGTATTTGATTGGTGAATGAAAAAGCAATTTTTAGAAAATATCTTTAATTTTTTGCTAGACAGTAGAAAATACTTTTTAAGAAAATAATTATTGACCCCGATGTCAATCTTAATAATCGATTTAGGACATGACCCGAACACCCAAACTAGGATACAATCCCAATGACCTATCTGAAACCCGACTCTAATATCTGACTCAAGACCTGACTCTGCCTTCCAACCTGAGACCCGACATTCAAACTGGGACCGGATATCCGATCCAAGACTCGACCGTAACACCTGAACTTAAATACGATCGACCAATTCAGAATTCAACTCCAAAACTCAGATCAAGATCGACAATCGATGAGAGACCAAAGATTCGACTTTCAAATCGAAATTTCAACCCCAACTTTCAAATCGGGATCCAATCACATCTTACTCATGACCTAAATTTCAAGCTGGGATTTATTTTTTCAAGAAAATTAAATTTTTTTGTAGGGGGTCAATGTAGGATGGGAAATTGGACGGGGGTGGTAGGGTAAAAATGAAAATTTTAAATTTTTTTTAAAAAAAAATTCTAATTTTGGGAGAGGAGGGGGGGGGGGGGATAGTAGGGGTCAGGGTAAGATGGAAAAAAATAATTAAATTTAAAATATTTTGCAAAAACAAACTTTTTAAAAAGGGTAAGATGGAAAAAACTAATTAAATTTAAAATATTTTGTAAAAACAAACTTTTTAAAATAATAATAATAATAATAATGATGATGATGATGATGATATTTTTTTTTTTTTGGGGGGGGGGGGGGGGGGGAGGGGAGCTGGTAGGGAGTGGGTAAAAAGATGATTTCTTCTTTTAGAAAAAAAAAATTCTTTGGGGGGAGTGGTGGCAGGGGGGGTGGGGGGAGCTGATAGGGGCTTGGGTAGGTGTGAGTTAAAGAAAATGAAAGTTTTAAATTATTTTTTTTTAAGGGTAGGGGTGATAAGGGTTGTTCGGGATAGAATAAAACTTAAATTTTTAAAATTTATTTTTTAATTTTAAATTGTTAAGTTTTTTTTTGTTTGTGTTTTTTTTTTTTTTTTTTTTGGTTGCTGGAGGGGCTGGGGCTGATTTGGTGGGTAGGGGATTAAAAAAATTAAAACTTTTTTAAAAATATTTTTTTAAATTGTAAATCTTTTTCTTGGATGGAGAGGGTTGGGGCATGGTGTGGGGTAAGGAGAGATTCGAAAAATATTTTCCCAAAATTTTGAAGGAAAATAAGTTGATTTGGATAACTTTTTCCAAACCATTTAAGCTAACCAAACATGAGAAAATTGAAAAATATTTTTCGAAAAATGTTTTCCTCCATATCAAACACACCCTAAGAGTCTGTTTGAATTGACTTAAAAGTTGGTCAAACATACTTTTAAGTCATTTTTAGTTTTTGGATGTTTGAATTATTTTCCATAGTTATCCTTTTATTTATTGAAGTTTTATATTTTTTTAGGACATAAATTACACTATTTACAAAGTTATATTTATAAATTCACAAAGGCCAATAATGAAATGTTTTTCTTAATATATGTAAACTTTACTAATTCATGTAATTAAAAATTTAGGGTTATAATGTTAGTTATTAGTTAATAGAAATCCATTCACCAACAACAATATCATTTTCTTTAGATCATAAAAAAATAGAAATTAAATTTTTAAATCTATAAAATAGATAAAATGACTATCATCATATCAGGGAAGACTGAAATCACATTTTTATTTCATTAATTCTCATAGCATGAAAAATCTTGTGTTCATTTTTTTTTTAACATATGGTAAATAGTAATCCATCCCTTTAAACTCAATTATTGCCTTAAATATTCTTTTGCCTTGTACCTTCTCCCTTTTATGAAATATGAGTAATAATTTTTTATTTCTTTAAAATTTGATTTTTGTAACTGATTTTGAACTTCTGATTATATTATAGTTGTTGGATGAATTGCATTAGAAAAGAAATATAACGATATCTGATTAAATATTGTGCAAAAATGCATCATTATTTTCAATACAATAAATTTTATATTTTTATAGTAATATTGATCAAAGTGTTGTTAATATCATTGGATAAACTTGATAGAACATGATGAATGAATCATATTAAATTATACTCTCTCGTACTTAATTACTTGTCTAAAACAAGGCATAAGCTTGAAAGAAACTGAAGGACTTACCTGACTCAACTCAACTCAATTGATTTCATTATAAAGCAGTGTAAATAAATTGAGTATAAAGAAATGCTTTAAAACATGGTTTTCAACTCTGTGTATTTAGAAATACAATAATAACTTTGTATGTATGCAAACATACAATATGAACTATGTTTGTATATGAAAATACAAATATTTCTGATGTATATAAAAATACAAAATACTAATGTGGAAGTTTCTCTAACCGACAACCATCACTTAAGAGCTATCATGATGATACAACGTTTTGCCTCACGCTACCAAGGCAATCTTATACCTTACCGGGGGTATAGAACTTGAACTACTAAGTGGATCCACTAGTCTACGCTTAAAAGCACTAAGGAATCATCTAAAAAGTATGACCATTTTTCTACTCATGGTTGCTACATGGTTTATGGGGGCTATGAGCTGTTTGAACTCTCCCCCATATCGATGCTCAATACTACTCCAAAAATATGATACTAGCTCTTATGTTTTTATAAAAAAAAATATATTTCTTTCTGTGATTTGAGATAATTGCTCAAAATCTTAGCTCAAAGGCTCTTCTTGGAAATCAAAGTTTCCTCTCTTGCTTAATTGTGAAAGCATTTACTCTTTAACTGAAAACTAGCTCAAAGGCTCTTAATTTACTGAAAAACTAGTTCAAAGGTTCTTTTGGAAATCAAGGTTCCTTTCTTCTTTAAATGTGAAAACATTTTACTCTTTGGGAATACATTGTCCCGATATACTCTTTTGAAGAAATGAACTTCAAACTTTACTCTTTACTCAACTCAAAACTCAAGTCTTAAAACAAAGTTAAAACATTTGTAAAAGACTTTTGGAAGACTCTATGAACTTTTCTTGACTTGACTCTTAACTTCTCTTGACCTGACTCTTAATTGATCCTTGAATTGAATTATGGATTCAAGAATTGTGATTTGTGATAGGAAAGATCTCATGATGTTTAGAAGTGATTTGAAATAGCTAAACATGAGAAATGATCAAGAAATCACTGTCTGGAAGCAACTCTGCGACGCGAAGATGCATTTAATTATTTGGTCGCGAAATAAATTTTGAAGCAGAATGATCCGTGACTGCTCCGCGATGCGAGAAAGATTTTTCCAATCCTGAGGAACAAGTCCGCTTACGGACCTGGTACCCAAATTCTGCTGACTTGTTCCTTCTTCATTTTCTAACCTCAATTCGCCTAAATTCGATTCTTTTTCTCAAATCCTCTTTGAATTCAGATACCCAGTGTATGTACACAAGAATCTAACTCAAAACAGCTCTAACAATCGACCTTAAACTCTCAAGAACTCCTCAATCTCATCCCAAATTCAAGAATGAAAAAAATTCAAGAACATCAAATTCTCAATCTTTTTAGGACAAAATTACATTGAATAAAACATGTTTGGTGCGTGGGTGAATGAACCCAATGTTGTGTGAACTCACATACCTCGTAACGATCACCCCTTGACGAAATCCACGATCTTAGCCTCAAGAACTTGACGATTTCCTTGCTTCTCTCCTCTTCTTTTCTCTTCTCTAAAACCCTAACTCAATTCTACCAAAGCGTTAATTGACCAAGCTCAATTTAAACCCCTAATTAATTACCAAAAACGAATTAAAATAAAAGGGTAAGGAAAAGACCAAATTACCCTTTTAAAATCCGATTTTGACTTTCCTTCACTAGATTGCCCAACTTCCAATGAACATATCTCACTCATACAAACTTGGAATTGAGTAATGGCATTGGAGATATTATTCCAAGATCTTTCCTACGATATCTGGAAACACACCTAACTCATCCTGAGCTAGGATTTATGGTCGTTTGAAATTGACCAAAAACTCAACTTCAACACACTTAAAAATTTCCAGATTTCTTTATACATTCCAAAAATGACTATTTCCTCTTTTAAATTCCTTTTTAGTTCTTTCTAGTTACGGGGTGTTATAATATCTCCCATTGGAAACATCCATCCTCGAATGAGCTTACTCTTAGTAGGCTAAGGGTGTAACATCTAACATTCAACTCAAACACCCAACAAACAATGCAAATACAACATGCAATCTCATAAGTTAAAGAGTACTAAGAAAACAATTACTACCTTGTTCTGTAATTTCTACGGATTCGAAGAGATGTGGATATCTCTTCTTCATATCCTCATTCACTTCCAAAGTGGCTTCCTCAACAAACTAATTCCTCCAAAGAGCTTTGACTAATGCTACCTTCTTTGTTCTCAACTTGTGAACTTGGCGATCTAAAATTTGGACCGGAATCTCTTCATAAGATAAGTTATCTTTGATCCCAATATCTTCAGTTGGTATGATCAATGAAGGATCACCCATTCACTTCTTCAACATGGAGATGTGAAATACCGGATGGACCGCGACTAACTCTTTTGGTAGCTCCAACTCATAAGCTACATTACCAACCCTCTTGGATATTCTGTAAGGGCCAATCATCTATTTTACACTCTAACTCCTTTCTCCTAACATCAGTGTAGGATTTCTAACGACTTTGTGCCGTTTTCAACCTCTCTTGAATCAGCTTCACCTTTTTCATAGCTTGATGAACTAAATTTGGTCATATCAACCCTACTACACCAACCTCAAACCATTCAATAGGCGATCTGCATCTTCTCCCATAAAGAGCCTCATATGGAGACATTTAGATGCTAGCATGGTAAATATTGTTGTAAGCAACCTCAATGAGAGATAGGTGATCATCCCAATTACCCTTGAAATCATTAACACAATCTACCTTGATACCTCAAAACACCATCTACCTCTTGTTCAAAAGTCATCACTTTTTGCGTATGAACACTTGCCTTTAATTAAAGCAATAAAGGATCTTGGTCTTGCTTCTCTGTTACTTCAGACACTAATGATGATTCAGCCCCTTCATCACCACTACTCCTCCTTCTGTGGAATTCATTAGTTGAACTTCTAATCGTGCAGGTCTATGCACCACTTTTACTAACTCTTTCTTATCTTCCTCGAAGTAGGAGGTCCTACCCATAGGTAACCTGCTCAAAGCATCAACAACAACATTAGCCTTACCTGGGTGGTAAATAATACTCATGTCATAATCCTTGAGTAATTCTAACCACCTCCTTTGTCTGAGATTAAGCTCTTTCTGAGTAAGAACATACTGAAGACTGTTGTGATCAGTGAATGCATCTACATGAACACCATATAAATAATTACACCATATCTTCAAAGAAAACACTGCAACAGCCAACTCTAAGTCATGGGTTGGGTAATACTTCTCATGAATTTTCAACTGTCTGGAGGCATAAGCTATAACCTTGCCTTTTTGCATTAACACACGACCCAAACCAACTCTAGACGCATCACAATAGACAACAAAGCCTTGTATACCTTCTGGTAAGGTCAAAACTAGGGTAGTAGTCAACCTCTTTTTTCAATTCCTGAAAGCTTTTCTCACAAGCTTCAGACCATTGAAACTTCATTGTTTTCTGAGCTAACTTGGTCAAAGGGAATGAAATAGATGAGAACCACTATATGAACCTTCTATAATAGCCAACCAAACCTAAGAAACTTCTAATATCGGTTGGAGATGTAGGTTTAGGCAAATTTTGCAATGCCTCTATCTTTTGGGTATCAATTTTAATTCCCTCTCCAAAAACAATGTGGCCTAAGAATGCCACAGACTTAAGCCAAAACTCACACTTAGAGAACTTGGCATATAACTCCCTATCTTTTAAAGTCTGGAGAACTATTCCGAGATGACTAGCATGATCTTCTTCATTCCTTGAATAAATTAGTATGTCATCAATAAAAACAATAACAAACATATCTAAATAAGGTTTGAAAACTCTATTTATAAGGTCCACGAATGTTGTAGGCGCATTGGTAAAACCAAAGGACTTGACCAAAAACTCATAATGACCATAACTGGTTCTGAAAGCTGTCTTTGGAATATCACATTCCCTTATTCTTAACTGATGGTAGCTAGATCTAAGATCTATCTTAGAGAAACAGGTGGCACCCTGAAGTTGATCGAAAAGATCATCAATTCTCGCAAGAGGATACTTGTCCTTGATGGTAACCTTATTCAACTTACGGTAATCTATACACATCCTAAGGGAACCATCTTTCTTTCTCATAAATAAGACCGGAGTGCCCGAAGGTGAGACACTTAGTCAAATAAAGCCCTTATCAAGGAGATCTTTCAATTGCTCTTTAAGCTATTTCAACTCTGCTGGTGCCATTTATATGGCGAGATAGATATAAGATGAATATCTGGAAGAATGTCTATACCGAAGTCTATCTCTCTCTCAGGAGGGACTCCGGGAAGACTGGAAAGACTTCTGGAAACTCTCTTACTACTGAAACTTACTGAATAAGAGGTATCTCAACACTAGAGTCATTAAGTCGGACTAAGTGATTGACACACCCCTTAGAAACTAACTTCCTTTCCTTAAGGTACGAAATAAAACGACCCTTATGCACTGCTGAACTGTTTTTCCACTCTAAGATTGGCTCATTAAAAAACTTTTTTTACCACCCACCTCTAATCACTTTTCTTTCTTTTATGAATGAACATTTTTTACCCATATTATTCATTTACTATCCACTTTTAAATGGGTAAATATGAGTATTACTCGTTTTTACCCATTTTTAAATGAGTTGGATACCCGAGTAGATACCCATATAAATTACCCATTTTGCCACTTCTAAGCATGTTTAACAACCCAATTACCCTCAAAAGCACTTTTACATCTTTTCCACCATAATTGTGGAGGATGCTTTTGTAAATAAATATTTTTATACAATACATACTTTTTTTTAATATGCCTAACCAAACAATGCAAAAAATATTTTATGTATAATTAATATAAGTATTACTAATACAAACATTACTAATACACTCTATTTAACATTATTTTATACACTCTACCAAACGACTCCTAAGTGGCTAGCTACCATTGCCATGGAAGACAGAGATAGTTCAGAATGGAAAGCTTAGAAGTCATTTGTATAGCTTCATATTTTTTTATCTTGAAAAATATACGGTCAAAACACTTGAGGAATAAATATATAATACGCAATAGGCATAGGTATGAAGCGTTTAAGGTAACCTTGCTCTGGTGAATAACCAACTTACTCAACAATAATAAATGACACGAAAACTTTGAAGTGCAAGAGAAGAGTAGAAGATCAGAAATTTATAGTTGAAAAATGAGAGAAACCCTGCTTTATAGCCAATTACAAAAGACAGTATGAATATATGTTTATTGTGCTTTATCAGAGAAAAGTTACAACTCTTCGTAAGAGCCATAGCTTATCAGAATAGTCACAACTCATTACATGTGAAACTGTGCTATTCAAATTGCATCTTTTCTCTTGATCTTTTGTTCGAAAAAAAAAAAACAATTCATTTCCCATTTACACTTATTAGAACCCAACAAAAATATTACTCATAAATTAAGTTGAAAAAGAAGGAGAAAAAAATATATTTATTTATAAAGGATAAATAAGATAAATAAAATTCTTATAAAAAAAGAAAGCACAATTCAATGACTAATTGAGAGTTGCTACCAAACATCAAATGATTCTTGAAATTGTAAGAACATTAAAAAAAATGATAATTGCTTTAATTCTTAGTTGTGAATTATGCTCCTCTCTGTAACAACACTTGTAGTGCTTAGATTCTTAAAAGGATTTCCCAAAACGATTAATTATTGAATCACAAAAGGGAGAACTGATAACTAATTCAAATTGGTGTTGCATAACATTCATCAACGAGGAATCAATATGCTTCAAAATTAAAAGATGTCATGTCACCTTATTAATCACATAAAATAAATTTATTTTGCTGATTGGAAATTCTAAATGGCAAAAAATCTAAACACAATTTTTTTTCTTTGACCCATCTTCACCTTTTTTTCTTTTCTGAGGCAAAAAATTTAAACATAAAGTTTGACTTTAGGTATTCAAACTTTTTGAGACAACCCTGATTAAGCTCATCAACACTATAATTGAGACCAGTACTACTTACGTAAGGGTACATGTAAAAGCTAAAACAGTCTATATAGTTATGAGTATGATGGCTGCCACAGTTGAAGCTCCTATCCAAGGATTACTAAAATAATTGTGCATCAAATTTGTCGGGGTAAAATGATAATTTCACAAAAGTTTTCAAAAATAATCAATCGAGTCATTACAAAATGTTAAAATATAATGCCTTAAATTCTACCAATGAATACACAATAGTAACTACAAGCACCCACTTTCTAGAAATTATTATTTCCTAATTAGTTAGATATTTTATAATATTTAGATTTAGTGTAGGGGTAAATTGATAATCTAAATTTTGTACAACATTCTTTCCATTTTTAGTATAATTAGTTTTTGAGCATATTCGTTGGACGTCCCATATATTGTACATCTAAAAATATGTAGAACTTGTGCATACATTTTCTAATTAACAATATGTTATTGTTACTTTTTGTTAGTAATTTAAATACATATAAATGTTAAGATATTCACTTTTTGTTATATGTCAAACTTGACGATACAATAGTTTTCTTAAGTAAAATGTGATGAAACAAAAGAATCGAAAGATATTGACAGACTAAAGACATTTGGGTTTGACATTAGAGAAATTTATTTTTTGAAATTGTTGTACAACTTCTCCAGTATCATTGTTTTAAACATAATTTTCCATAAGTATAATGTACGACGCTTATGATAAAACTTATTCTTGATAGTACAATGTGAATACACATCAACAAATCACTCAAAATAATAGAATGCTATACAATGAAAGGAAACAAGAAACATAAACATTACACAAAACAAATAAAGGAAACAGGAGAAGACAACATAGAAATTTTCTCATTTTTAAAAACTATTTTAAGTGTGTATAATGGTGTGTCAAATGTCAGTATTTATACGATAGGATTGATAAACACAAAGAGTTATCATGAATATGACATTAATCCATTTGAGATCATGGATGAGAAGTGCAAGTAAAATCATAATGAACATAGGTGAGAGTTATTATATTTATATAATATAGAGTTAGTGGATATAGATGATTCATGTATTAATAAGATGGTTTACTATTTAATATTTTGATTTATTAAATAGTTTATAACATTTTAATTTAATGTAGGGATAAAATGATAATCTAACTTTTGCCTAACATTCTCACCATTTTTAATATAATATGATGATTTAATGATATGATATAATAATTTTTTTAGTATTCTTTTCAAATCTTGATCCACTTCCAACCTTGCATTTAATACAAAAAGAAAAGAAAAAAAGGTACTGCATGTATGTTGATTGAGAGAGACCTCATTTTTTTTTTTAGTTTGATGAAGAAGTGAACTTTGGTCCTCTATTGGGCAATCTCAATAGAGTGTGGCATCCCCTCTTTGATAACTTTCTTTTCTTGATGTATAATTCCTACAAAAGAGCATATCATTATTAAAAGACTATTAATTTTTTTCATTAAATTTTTCGCGAAAAGATATTTAGTAGTTAATTTCATAAATATTTTGATTGAATCAGATCGGTGAGAAAATAATAGTTATGTTTTCATATGAAAAAATTAGGAAGTTTTTTTATTGTTTCTGTGAAAATCTGTTTTCCACCATGCATTTTTAAATTTAAATGGTTTCTTTCTATAATTGGTATTTCTTTCAATCTATTTTTTGGTAACAAATTTCATCATAAACTTGTCAGTATTTATATTAAGAAATTTATAAATAATTTATTCAAAATTTAGTAGGTTATATTATCAAAAACTTAAAATTCATCATGTGTTTGATCCTAATCAATTTAACTCTACGACTCCCAACACTGAACCGAGACCCAATTCCCAACCCTAATTTGGGATGTGGAACTTGAACCTGACCCGACACTCAACCTAGGACTTGAGACTTGACTCATATTTGAGATCCTACTCTTGACCTTGAATTGACTTCTAACCCCGAGTTGAGACTCGACTTCCACCTAGGACCTAGGATTCGACTCCCGATCTTCACCCAACCCTGATCCTGACTCGAGACAAATCGACTCCTGGTCACGATCTTACCTGTAAGTTTGTATATGGATATCCATACTTGTCAATATTCTTATGAGTTAAAAATAGATGAAAACATATATTTACTCAATTGAAACATATAATGGACTTTTACCCAAAAGAGTAAAAGAAATATAATATGGATTGGAATTGTCAGTTCTAAAGCTACCCAATAATGGAGGTGTGACACAATATTATGCTCCATCAACACACAAATTAAATTGCATAATGAGGAAACACTCACTCAGTCAACAGTTGTGTTACATAGTTACAACAAAAAATACTTCTTAACAGGACCTGTGAAAGTTAGAATATTTTGCATAGTTGTGAATATGAGGAGTATGATGGCTGCCCCAGTGGATGCTCCTACCCAAGGACTACTAAAATAATTGTGCAGCAAATTTGCCTTCATTTTGTTCCATGGTTTTTCACAATGTTCAACTGCTTTTTTGAATTCTTCACTGTAATAGAAGTTGGAATAATCACCGACCCGTTTTCGATTTTGTTGAAGAGGCTAGCCACTTCTTTGTCCTCTCCCATCCAATTCTCTATGATTCCTTTTTGGCGAAGCAAACTAACATCTTTGTCTGAGTCAATAAGATGATCCATGAATGTTACATAATCACCGAAATATGTAGGTAGTACATCAGATGATTGTTGCTCATAGGCAATGAGATTTCGCAGGAAGTTTTCCGTATAGCCAAAGACTTCAAAATAAGGGATTTTCATCAATCCATTCTCGAATGTTATATCAAATAAACTTGTGTTATCCCCAAGATTGTCTTCTTTATAACAATATCCAACTTTCACGAAGCTAACTCCAGCTTCAGAAAGCTCTGTTGCATTTGGCATGGCCTTTTGTCGCGTTATGTCATATTTAGGTTTTTCCACGAAATTCTGGCCATGACATGACAATATGTGTACTGCATGAAGTAAGTGTTTGATATTTCCTGCATTAACAAATTCTGTCTCCGTAAAGGATGCACGGATCATGTTTGGTAAGTCAACAAAAAAAATAAACGAATCATTCGCCAGTAACAACAATTGTAATTCATCATCTTGCTTTGTCATGTGATGAAGCTGGTTGAGGACAAAGAAAGGAAGTTGGTTTTCTAGTAACATTAAGTCTCGGAATATTTGATGACATATGTAACCACCAAAATTGAAAACTTCATCTTCTTGTTCTGGACACATTTGACACCGCTCTCGAATAAATTCAACCACAAAACAACCATCAAGCAACAACATTTGACAAAAGTCATGACTATCATTACCAAGGTCTTCTATATCGTCGTAACACTTAAGTGCTTTTTCCTTCAATTCCTCCAATTCACTGATGCAAATTTCTATATCAAGCGCCTCATTTCGTTGAAGAAACCATTGTAGGTACAATAGTTTGTACTTTTCCATTGGATCAAGTTGAGGATTTTTCTTATGGTAAGGACCTATAGAGACCATCTTTGGTGTATAAGCAGCTGGATTTGATTCACGTAGCCCCATATTTACTTTGAATATGGTACACGTTTTAATAGATGAATTGTCTAAATCCCTATACATTTCATTAACTCTTACCTTTATGTTGATTAAATGATTCACTTTCCTCCCTTCTTCTATCTGTAACAAAAGAGTAAGAGATTTTAAAATGTTTATTAGAAGCATTATCCAATAACCAAGCAATTTCATTATTTTGCTTAGGGAAAAAGACAAAAATGTCCTTCAACTTTGTGATCTAGTAAAAAATAAAGTGATGCATATTTACACTTTTTGTTAATAAGTTGAATTTTTAAGAGAAAAAAAAATCCAAAATTGATTTTTTTTAAATCTCAAAAGTAGTACATGACTTTAAAATATTACCATACAATTTTGTATACCCTTCCAGACCCGACTCAAATAAAAAAAATTCCAAAGGTGTAAAGCCATGGTTAGTGAATGTGTTAGAACCACGAGGTATACTTAAAATTACATGAAAGGAAATTTGTTTCTAAAATTGTACAATCTCTTGAAATTCATGCATGTAGCAAAAGATTATATATTTAAGGGAAAAATGACAAATATATCTTCAAACTATCGTAAATGGTATGCGGATACCCCTCCGTTATACTTTAGGGACATTGGTGCCCCAGCCGTCCAAAAACTAGAGCATATATACCCTTTATAATAACGGACATGCACGTTTCATAATCCTATCCACTGACCTGATATTTATTAAATATCGGATCGACAAATAAGATTGCGCCATGTGTCCCTGTATAGTCTTCCGTTAGAGTGAAGGGCATATATGCTCTAGTTTTTGGACGGCAGGGGCACCAATGTCCCAAAAGTATGATGGAGGATATCTGCATATCATTTACAATAATTCTGGGGTATATTTATCCTTTTTTCCCTATATTTAATTTCCAAATGAAAAATTGGCTAATGAAATCTAAAACAAATTTATATAGTTGAGAGAGACCTCGTCTTTTTTAGTTTGACGAAGCAATGGAATTTGGTCATCTATTGGGGTAATCTCAATGGAGTGTGCCATCCTTCTTTCTTCAACTCTAATTCATACAAAAGACAGTTTTTTTAAAATTCATTACAAAGAAAAGAAAAGACAAAGCAAAAAGGGAAATTAATTCTAATTATGAAAAGAACCCTATATACATGTCTTTTCATAACCTGCAAGAAAAATAAACTAATTTTTGATCAGGAAGGAATATTTACACAATTAATATACATGTATAAAGTACATACATAATGTCACATGAGGTAGAAAATTAAGAGTACATTCATACATAAAGGGTGCATGTGTTAAAGCTATGGTGGGATAATGTATAAAACATTTAAAATTAATTACCTCTTTGAATTGTCTGTTTATAAATTTAAAAACCTAAGGTGGAGTTTCCTTGAGTTTCTTCTCTGCTCAACTTCTCTAGAAGGTGAAGGATGAGAGATGGAGAATATAAAATTATATATGAGTATTATATATAGATTTTCCACTGTGTGATTGCAAATCTGCCTATATTATTAATATGAAATAATGTACATTTTGAGAAAAGTATCATAGAATAAATAAAGCTTCAGTATCATAGAATAAAGGTATAATACAAAAATATGCTCTTTAATTTAGCCTTGGTTGTCATCTATGTCTTCTAATTTTGGGCGTGTATAAGCAGACATTTAAAGTTTTAGAGAGTTGAATAAGTAGACATACACTTCCTACGTACGAGGCAATTCACATTCTACGTGGTGTACTATATATTTTATGCCACATAGAATTGGATGTGTATGTCTACTTGTCTACACCTAAAATTAGAAAATATTGATATCAATTGAAATTAAGTTAAAAGATATATTTCTATATTATGTCTAAAATAAATAAAGCTTCAGTATCATAGAATAAATCAAGTACTCTTTCTAGCTCATCACATGTGATAGGCCAAGAATCGTCCAAAGTTATAGTAGAAAGGAGTCATTCATGACAACTTTAATTTGGTGTTCATATACAGTGCTTTATCATCTGATAATAATAGAATTTATTCTTCTCCCTGTACTTACAAGCAGCCAAAGATTTCCATTTCTCCCAATAAACAATATAATGAATGGTTTTTAGTAGAAGTTTGTGAACTCTGTTTCTCTGATCCAGTTATATGATTAACTTTCTCTTTTAGTCAGTTTAAAAAAGAATGACACGTTTCTATATTAAGTATTAATATAACTTTAAAATAGTTATTTTACGCCTAATAAAATGATTTATAGTCACATAAACATCTACTCCCTTCGTCCCAATTTATGAGTGATCACTTTTCGCATTTCGAGATTCAAACAAGTATATGTTTGACCATAAATTTTTATATATCTTTTAAATATTTTGATTTGTCAATTGTTGTGACTTAATAGTACTTTTTACGTAGTTTACAAATATATAAATTTCATTTTTAAAAAAATGAAGATTTCATGGCAGATTTCTGGTCAAACTTAAGTTTCAATCATCTTTTTTGCTTTCTTAAACTCGTGTCAAGTCAAATTAATTCATATAAAATATGATGGAGGGAGTATTAGACTTCATATCACACAAATTTTGCAAGAATAGTCTTAAAAATTATATATGCATGTTACTTTTAATACAATAAATCAAATAGTCAGTAAAATATAATACCAGATAAGTAATTTCAGCATCAACTAATATCACCCTGAGTGCTAAAAACCATACTGTGGTTGGATGGTGGTGTTCACGTAGTCACACTCTGCCACATGTGATCCACATAACTTTTTTTTTTCTCGTGTCATTTTTATTTATATTTTTCTTTCATCTTTTTGCAATTTTTCATCTACCCCTACTTCTCCAAAGCTACAATGCACTCTCTATGCTACATTAGGCCTCGGGCATGTAGTTATATCAATTTGAGCTAGTATGTGAGGATCATCCTGCAAAATTTAAGTGTTTTGCTAAAACAAGTCGACAAGTTTAGGAGGAAATTTATGTATTATCCCATTTCACTAAAGATGGAACACATTCTATAGTCCATCAATATAACTTGGATACAATATTAATCCCATAAAAACACATAATTATATATATAGGCTTAAACAGGCTTTAGATGATTTTTCAGTAAAAGCTCTTTCGAGGTTCACTTCTCCTCCCTCTTGACGGTAAAACTTTCAAACTTTAGTATTCAATTATAGACTCAAACATAATGTAGTATTGTTAACTGTGATTAGAATTGGAGTCTGTAAAACTCGACGAGCCCAGGAGCAACTTGGTGAATCGCCGACCTGGTTGGCGATCGCGATCTAGTCCACCGTTTAGACTCCCACATTAACTGGAGGTCCTATAAAACTTGGCGAGGTAAGTGACCACTCGAGTGGGTCGGCAAGCACGACTAATGTCGTCAAATGGGCGAGAACTGAACGGTTTTTAAAGGCCAAATGTTTAAACTTTCAAACTCTTTCACTTTCCCTCACTTTTAAACTTCCAAAAATCACACCCGCACTTTAGTTTCTATATTTCTTGCATTTTTAGAGTGTTTTAGTCACTGATTGTGTGTTCGGAGTGGATTACTTTGCTGCCTAGCATTTCAATCTTGTTTAATTGGCATCTAAGGTTGGTTTTCCGAGCCCTAAGTTTATTTTTATCGAATTTGTACTCATTTGCAACGATCTTATCTTAGTGATGTGTGATGGGACTTTTTGATCTTAATTGTTTATGTGTATGCCTGTTTTAAATTTGATATCCTTGCCTGAAATGCTTATGATGTTGAATTCCCGTGATTTTGTGCCTTAAAATTGATTAAATCTTGTGGGTTTGTGCTTGCATGTTGTTGGGTCTAGTTGGGTGAAGTCTAAGTAACCCATAGTTGTGCCAAATGACGTAATTTTCCCAATGATAGAGTGGGTTGACCTCATTCTTGAGGGCAAAAGTCATCAAATGGCCAAATTTGACAAAACCAGGAGAATTCTGAGTATTTTGGGGCAATGGGTGTATTGGGTCATGCTTTAATATGATGAGTGCATGCTTTGATTTTGTTTTCAGGGTTGCGGGGTTGAATTTGAGAAGTTGGGTTGAAAGTAGGCACGTTGGGTTGTTTGGCGAGCTGGGTCAAGCTCGCCGAACCACTTAGTGGTTCATTGAAGTTCCCCATCTCGGCTTTAATTTCATGTTATATTTGAAGTTTGATTCTGTAACTTTTGGCGAGAAGCTTGAGGTCGCCGAAGGCACTCGGCGACTCGCCGAAATTCTTCTTGATCGCCCATTGTCTGCACCTCTAACCTTTTTTTGCATTATAAATTTTTGCGGGCTAATATTTGCTCGCTGAATGTTGTCGGCGATTTGCCGAAGGGTCTTTCCCATCGTAGACATGACATTTGTCTGAGATCTTTTTAAGCAAATCCTTTCTGCGAGCCCGATCTGGCTCACCAAAGAGATTTGGTGACTCGCCGACCAATTCAGCGATTCTGTCTGCTACTATTTTTCTATGTATTTGATTGAATATTTTTTAACTTCTTCCCGATGTTTTGAAGACGTGGAAAGAACAAGCATCGACATGCCATCCTGGAAAAGAGTACGAGGCATCACAATAAATGAAGGGGGATCAAATCCTCAAAAAAGAAGAAGGCAAGAGCTTCTACCGGGAGACAAAGGCAAGGGCAAGAGGCTCATATCTGACAAGGTGACTACTGACTCCCAAGCTGCTTTATCCGAGCCTGAGGACGACCAATCTTTGCAGTCCCGACGGAATGAGATTTGTGCTAGATCTCAATTTGACTCTATTAGAGTCCCTCCAGTTCCCACACCAGAAGACTCAGTGCCAGCTTCGGCACCTCCTGTGGCTCCAGTGCCACCAATCATCCCTCCTCCTAGGCTTCTCAATAGGTTGAAAGGTGAAGGATTTCTGAACGATTCTTGAGGAAAAGTTATTCTCTACAGAGGGCCTTAAGGGCAAATACTCCGATGTGAGGGACACCTTCCACTTCCATCGGTTTGAGACGTTTACCAAGCCTTGAGGCCCCTATATTTCTTCATGGGTTTGGGAGTTCTATACAACTTATGGTGACCTAGTTCCGAAGAGCAAGAAAAAGGCAAGCGAGTTTGGCTAATTAAGTCGGTCATGGTTTGAGGATAGAAAGTCGGGTACAATAGTGAGTACCTTAACACTGTATTGGATAGAGCTCTTCATTCTACACGTACTTATGATGGATTACTTGTCGCTCAGTCCTTAGATGAATTGAAGGGCTGGTTGGCTCCATTGATTTCTGATACCACCCCGAAGTGGATCGAGGTAGGGGTCCCCATAGAGAAGAGGGATTTAAGTATTGTTGCTCCTTTTTGGTTTGCTTTCATTAGTAGGACCATAATACCATCCCAAAACGAGTCCATTATGCGCCATCCTAAGGTAGCCTGCCTTGGAGCTGTCATATCCCGGAGGAGCATCAACCTAGGATTCCTTATTGAGTAGGAGATGGCCATGAGGGCCAAGTAGAGGTAGACTTCCTTACCTTTTCCAGTTTTGATCACAGAGTTATGTCGGCTAGCTGGAGGGCCCCGAGATAATGCGAGAGATTTTGAGTTTACCCCTTCCTCCTCCACTGACATCCGACGTATTGAGGCCGAGTACACTCGAGAAGAGGCTACTAGAAGGAGAGCAGTTCTGGTAGATACATCCCCGAAGGTGGGCATCGATTCTATACCTGTAGAGGCATCTTTGCCTACTCCGGCCTCCGAGCCTTTAGGTACTTTTGCCCCTTCTACTCCTTCACGGGTCCCGGGTACCTCCACCTCGTTCCAGCTAACCAAGATTACTCAGGAGATGATCCTGAAGATGGAGCATCTGGCCCATTCAGTTGATGTGAGGGCGACTTACCTAGGGAGATATGTCCTCTGTATGATTGAGGCTCCTATTTTGGTTGCACTGGCCCCCCTCCAAACTTCTATTGACACTCTTACGACGAGAGTAGAGGCTTGTGAGAGCAGTCAAGGGGAGACCTCCGAGGTGGTGACTTTGAAAGACGAGGTAGAAGATTTGAGGAAAGAAGTAGACTATCTAAAGTCTACTAACTTCACTTCACTATTGGAGGCTGTAGATGATTTGGACGCTCCTGAGACTTAAGAGATTCCTCCGGCTACCACCGGAGATGTATATAGGGATGATGCAACAGTTGCTAAGTCGGATGCAGAAACTGACGAGGAGTAGATAGAGGTGCATAATGGTGCAATTTATGATGATCTGGCGGACTTGGAGGATGTGATATTTGAAATTGCACGCCTGACTTCTTTGAGAGACACCACCATGGGTGGGTCCAGTGGAGTTGGTCCTTCTGAGGTGACTCTGGGCACTGATGCCCAGATTTTGAGCACTACACCGGGCACTGATGCCCAGACAGATGGAGTGACTGAGTAAGCATGATTCCTTCATTACCTCCTTCTCTGTCTTACTTTAATTTGACTTTTGGATATTACTTTGATTGCATTTGAGGACAAATGATTTTTATTTCTAGTAGGGTGAGGCCCATATTTTGTGACCTTTTATGATTATGTTTTGTGTATATATTTAGTTTTTGAGATATAATTGTGTTTTATACTACTTTTGTGGATGATTGGGCTTGTAGCTTCGTGTTTTTAATGATAAATGATTTTTGGACCCTTCTAAAAAAATTGTGCCACCTCTTGTTTGTGTTTGAATGTAGTTGCTCTGTTGCAAATTTGAGTATCGATCTTGATGAATACCGATGACTTGAATAATGCTCATAATCAAACAAAAATGAATGTGCGGCTACGATGAGGTCAAATGAAGTTACATAGACAATATGTGAACTTTTTGCATCTCGTTGTGACTAGCCAAGTATCAAATTGAGTCTCTTGTGAAGAAACTTGATGAAATGGTGACCCTTCTTGACCCATTACCCATAATCCTCATGATTTGTGGTTTGTGTGAATAGCCAACTTAGGACAAAAGCCTAAGTTGGGGGTGTGGTGAAAAGAGAAGGTAAATCAAGAAGTTCAAGAAAGTCCCCTTTGACCCATGGTTTGAAAAAAATGGAACCCGTCCATATTGTTGACACCCAATTTTGGACCTCTATATTATAGATTAATCATCGAGCTTCTTCAATTTCAAATGATTTAAAATAATTAGTTTTATATAAATAAATAAATAAATAAACATAGCTTGCAAGTTATTTTAAATAGTTTCGTCACTTTTTATAAGTTTTTAGATCATATATATATTTTACATAATTGTGTATATAGTTAGTATATTTTATAAATTACCTCAAAAGGTCTCACACTTTAATTTGGATAATTTAGTAATTTAGTTTCGTTTAAATCACGGTTAATTGATTAGTTTATAATTAAATTAACTATTTTATTTCGTTAAGATTGAGAAGCTCATAAATTAATTTAATTCTTCTTATTTAGGTTTTTAGCCAAATTTGCTAATTAGCTCAATTTGGCTAAATTCCATTTAGCTACAATCTAAATTCATTTGGTCATTTGTTTAATTACCATTTTTGCCAACATCTTAAACCCATAAAAAGACCAAGTTTTGAGCCTTTTTTTTACCTTTTCCAGCAGCCCAAACCAATTTTTTGGGCCCATCTCCCATAAGAAAAACCCATCAACCCAATATTCCCTTTATTTTTCGGCCCACAAAAACCCATTAGCATTCCCAATTCCACCAATACCAAAATACGACCCCACTACCCCAATATCATCTTCTTCACGCAATAAACCCAAAAATCCAGCAAGAAAATCACACCAACAATCACCTCACGTCCCTTCCCCCTCTTTTCAGGGATTTTCAAATCTTTCTACTATTTG
The DNA here is from genome assembly GCA_037074985.1 of Solanum bulbocastanum. NCBI lineage: Eukaryota > Viridiplantae > Streptophyta > Magnoliopsida > Solanales > Solanaceae > Solanum > Solanum bulbocastanum. The sequence continues at coordinate 34,493,653 of CM073597.1, read as the reverse complement.
TCTTTGAAAAAAAAAAGGAAAGAAATGAAAGAGTTTTTGAATTTTTTTCAAGGGATTTCTCCGCCCCCAAAATCGCCTATTTTTCCCTATAAATTTCTCATTTTCTTTCACTAAGAAGGGGGGTCGAAAAAAAATTTGGAAAAAGGGGAAGGCCAACAATTACTCACTGAATATTGAGAAATAGATTTCTATTTTTTTTATCTCGTTCGCCGCTTACCGGAACTCATCGGAGCTTTGTCGGAGTTCATCAAAATCTCATTCATTAGGAAAAGTTTCTTCGTGGTCAAGCTCGTAGTCCCAGAACGCTGCTCTGAAGGAGGTAAAAAACATCTTTCTTGGTTTTCATTCATCTCTATTCATAATGTTTTTTGCCATATGGCTTAGATTTTGTGTATTACTTGATATTTTTCTAATCCCTGTTTGAAGTTTTAGTTTAGTTGTTTGTTATGTGACTTTATCTGTTCATATGTAGTTATGTAGGATAAGAATCTGAATCATCTCATGACGATTCCATCACTTAGAACCCTCTGGTTGTAGTTATACTTAGTGTTTAGATTCTTGCTTAAAACATATTTCTAGTCTAATATTCTATACTTGTTAATGTGGTTCAATTTGCATAAGTTACTTTTTGTTTACTTCTAGTTATTATATTTCTTATGAAGAAGACGCAATTTCTTGGAATGATCCTCAGCCTCCTTTCTAAGACTATAAAATAGATCCATATATGTGTTTCCTCTACAATGTTTATGTAATTATAATTTTTCCAATGTAGTTAGTTATTAAAGAAAGTGAATATATTGCTCTGTGGTCTTGCTTCTGTTAGGAGCTTTATTTGATGTGAATCCATTGGAGCATTGCATTACTTTCTTCTGTTGCTTCATACAGAAGAGTATCGTGTTATTTTCGATTAAATCTAACTTGTGATTACCACATATCAACTTAGGTTGTTGGTTAGTTTCTCCATTTGTATTGATTAAATCATGAAATAGCTTTGGTTTGAGGTCATTCACTAGTAACAAATAAAATAGACTAGTAAATCTTACTCATTTTAGTTGGTCACATTTTAACTTGGAATATTTGCATAGATCTAGATATATTGTTATTTATGTAAAAGCTCCTTAGTTGATTGGATTTGCTATTTTAAATTATAGCAATGAATAATTATCAAATTTTATAGTTAAAATTGATATGAATTGTGAAGCCTTTCATCAATCCATTATTCTCTTCTTTGGCATGAACCCGTCTTTCTTCCCATCGCATTTTGAGAGGGCCATAAAGGCCCAAGATCCTTTTATCGAGTCGGCCACATCTTGTTCAAGCTACTGGGAGCTAAAATACAGGGCATATGGAAGCAAAAAATTGCAGAGGAAAGGCTGATACGCAGGCCGATATACACTGGCATACAACCATTGTATACATAGTATACAGGCTGAAATATATTGAAATATAGGTCCAAAAAATATAGGCAGGTGCTTGGAGGTCGAAGTGGGTTGTATACACTTGGTATACAGTATGATTTACAGGAAATAGGGCTAATATACAAGCTGTATACACCGATATACAGCTTGGATATACAAAAAATGGAAATTGGTTTTAAGGTCCATAAATCAGCATCTTTGGCCCACTGTTTTCTAGGGCAATAGTAGGCCCAAAAGGCCCAAATTCTTCTCTCCCTCTCCTTATTATTTAATTGTGATTATTTATTGTTGTTTTTTAACTCTAACTTTATAATTGTTAATTAACTTAATCGACTCCCCAAAAGATGAACTATTTCTTTGTGTTGTTTTATTTTAACAAATTTCATTTTATCAGCTCTTGTATTTTTTTACGCACACTTAAATATTTTAGTCAAAACTTGCACTTGTATTTATTTAATTTAAAGATACTCTCTCTAATTAGTTCAATTGGTTTAAGGTATTATCTTTAAAAAAGATTCAAATAAATTCTAATAAATCTGATTTTGTTAAATCTTTAATCACTGACATTTTAATTCAAATGTTTTATTTTTAGATCCCTTTCTCTAAAAAATAAAATAAAATAAAATGTGTCATTTATTTAATTATTTTCTTAAAGTTAATCAAATATTCTAAATTATTATATTTTTTGTTAAATCATTTTTTTTTTAAAAAAAAGTCAAGTATATTTTAGTCAAGTCGCAGGTCAACTGCGTGTTAGCGGGCACTTCGAATGCCTAAACCCTTCTCGAAGTGTAAATTCAACCCCAACCCTCTTTGGTATTTTCAAATGATTTTTTCTGTTTAAATATTTGAAAATTATAAGTTTTCTTAATTTCTTTAAAAAATTAAGTGACGACTCTTTTCTAAGTATTTTTCCCAAATTGTTTTATACTTAGAGCATTTCAAAAAGTAATTTTTTCTACTGATAGGAGAATTACAGCACAACATGGCCACTTTGCTAGGGACTTAATTAAGTTATAACCATAAGATTTGACTATTTGACTAATTGTTATTAATTGCTGAATTGTTTATTTGTGCTTTATGTGTTTAAATTGCTATAAACTGTTGCATTCATGGCATAACATATTCCATCAAAAACGCTTATTTTTTATTTTCCACTTAAAGGACGATTATGCGGGCCGCAGTCGTTCGTTAACCAAATTGTTCTCGGGGCACCCTGACGAATGTAGTTGGCTACTGGATAGTCAACGGTCATTAACTGTCTCAGCCCAAGTAGTCCGCTTGGGTCACCAATCTACTATAAAGAAAGTCCACTCTTAGTCAGACTATGGTAGAGCAAAATCAAATCTCCAAAATTTAGCGCATTGGCCAAAGATGACCCAACATCCAGGGCGTGTTGGGTCCATTAGAGAGACCACCTTGAGTCCACAATGGCCTACAGCCTAAATGGAAGATCATACTTATGTGTTTAAATTTGAAGGATGTATATGCCATTTAGCAAACCATTGTCTCTTGTGGTAGAGTTTTAATCATGTGTTCGAGTCGAAGAAGGATCAAGTTATTATAGCATCCAAAAAGTGTGGACATTCGAAGACGACAAAAAATCATGAACAGAGGATCTTTCCTTGGAAGCATAAATTAGGATTGTGCCCCTACGCGGGACTGATATTTTGTATCCTATTTCCCCTATTATGTATCCCAATTTAGTTTATTCGTAAAATTTGTATAAATTTGGGTTTAGGAACAATGGAATGTTTCAAATGACATTATACATCCTTCAAATTGCTAGGCCTACTGTTGGCATAAAAGGGTCACATATCTATTTAGGACGCGATATATGCATGTGTGCTTTAACTGTTTATGTGATTTGTTGCTTTGAATGGAGACATTTTAACCAATTTCTTTTAAAAAAAAATGGCAAAAAAATCAGTCCCTTATATTCATAGGTTAAAATGTTCTCAAACAAAGCAACTCTTATGTGTTTATATGCCTTTTGTGTGATATATTGTATTAATTGTTATAAATCAAAACTAACAGATTTGCCTTTGAGTTATTTTTTTCTATAGGTAGTTAGAACTGATATGTGTTGATAAGTTGGCTGAACACCCTTATTTTACAAGTCTAAGGCTCACAAAGATTTCTTCCCTAATCAAAATTCGCAAAAAGGAAAGACAGTAATGCGTGATAACAATGAAGAGATTGACCTGAATGATGTTGTTGTGGCTCAATCCACTGCCGCTGATCAAAATGAATTAATTATGCAATTAATGCAACAAATTGCCGAAATGAGGGTTGAAATGCAAAGAAGACAAGATTTTCCTAATCCAATTTTCGCTATCAACCCTCTAGGAGATGGAAGACTTCCACTCCACTTTTCTCTTCCAAGCGCGGAACAGGTTCAGAATCCACCCTCTAACCCAGCTCAAAATCCCCCAATCATCGATCTGACCGCTCTAAATCCCCATCATGCCTCCGTCTCTTACCAAATGCCACCTCCAAATTACCAAACTCCATCACTGAGTTACCAAATTCCACCTCTTATTTACCAAACTCTACCACCGAGTTACCAAATGCCACCTCCAAATTACCAAACTCCACCACCGAGTTACCAAATTCCACCTCCTATTTACCAAACTCCACCTCGACATTACCAAAATACATACCCATATTACCAAGCTCCATCAGTTAATTGTTCAAATATCCAATCAAGTTACCAAATTTTACCCCCGCACTACCAAAACACCCTTCTACCCAATCTTCCAAACGCAAGTGCCAAATCACCAAAATCCTCCAAACTAACGTCAAATACCTTCACATCCAGGAAATAATTACTATCTTCCTTGCCCAAATCTTGAGAATAAACCTTCTAGAGTCTTTAATCCTTTGGTTGAGAGTAGAACACAACTTTTTGAGAGACTAAAATCAGCTGGCCTGATACAGACAATTGATCCAAAAAATATCAATGTCAACTCCAAGCTTTATAGACCTGTTCTTCACTGTGCTTACCATTCAGGAGGTGCTGGGCATATTACTGAGGATTGTATCAATTTGAAGCAAAAAATTCAATACTTAATAGATCAAAAGGTCATCACACTTCAGACTACCACTCCTAATGTCAATAGTAACCACATGCCAAATCATGGAGGGATAACTATTAATATGATTGAAGTGGAAGAAGATTTGAATGTGAAGAAAATTATAATCTCAGCCAACCTTGAAAAGCCTGAGAAAGTTGTAGCCTCTCCAACCAAAAGAGAGAAATCCAAATTTGTGATCATGGCACCTTGTCAAGCTTTTGCTTTAATGCCGAATGAGGGTCAAAATAAGCAGAAGTTCGATCAAGCTTTCTCAAAATCATTACCTCACTTATATCAGTCTTTCCCAATGCAAAATGGTCTAGGGGAAGGAATCAAAATTTGGTTCAAAGAAGGTGATATTGTGCTTGAAGAGATGATCGAGACACCAGTTATATCAGACAGTGAGTCAAAGGAGGAAATATCTAATTGGACATCCATTTCGATCTTGATCCCTTGCTCGTCTTGGTAGACACAAACATTTTTTTTATGTTATTACTAAAATTGGTGGTGTTCCGAATGAGGCTTGAGACCCATTCTTTACTCTATTTTTATCTTACTATGTTTTAATCTCCCTCCTCATATTTTGAAAAAAGACAAAATGATTTATTGTCATGGCCAAATTTCTAATTTTCTTGTTTCAAAAGAAAACTTCATTTAATGTGGAAATTTGCCTTACATGCCTTATATTTGCTATCTAATAGTATTTGTCTATGATTTCAGTAAAAATATTTTCAAATCTGCCAATAGAATGTCATGTCACAAGCTGAATGAACGAAATGAGGTAGATGCAGATGAATTTGAGGACTACAATGAAATGATCATGGTACCTAAACACCTGGTTTAGGAATTAAGACAATTTGAAAGTCACGATAAGCCAAATTCAGAAGAGACCAAAATAGTGAATCAAGAACATGATGAATGCGTCAAAGAAATCAAAATTGGTGCCTATGTGACAAAAGCATAGGAGAGAGAACTCATCAATTCGTTCAAAGAACACATTGATACATTTGTTTGATGACATTACAAGGTTGAGCATGAAAATTGGATCTCACAAGTCATTAATCTACTTAAAAGTGTCAAAAAGATATCATATTTAAAGACTCAATTTCTGTCATTTCCATTTAATCGTGCTATTTGCTTGTAATCGCTTTGTTTAAAATTTGATCCCTCTTGTAATGAACTACGTTTGACCTGAATTCTCAAAAATGAGATATGTAGGCGGCCTATGTCGGCCTTGGTCACCCCTTTATTCCTTTTTAATACTTCTTTTGTATTTGAACTACGTTCAACTTGAATTCTCAAGAATGAGATACGTAGGCGGCCTATGTCAGCCTCGGTCGGTTTTCTTGTAATTTTCTTACTTTTGTTAATTCTCGAGAAGGGGAGCTACGTTTGACCTGATTCCTGCCTCAACGGGATACGTAGGTGCCACAAGGGCTCGGTCATATTTCCCGTAAGATTTCTATTTCTCTTTACAATAGAAACTGGGACAGAATTTTTGAGAGGGACTCAAAAATTCTCAAAAAAGAAGATCTCTCTAATAAAGTCAAGACTGAAGTTATTTTCAGATTTGCTACTGGGACAGAAATTTTGAGGATGGCCTCAAAATTTCAATGAGGCTCATCGGCAATTTAGAACAACTTTGAATACTTCCCAGCAAGTAATCAGATAGACCTCAGGGCATCAACTTCAAAGACGTTCACTAAGCTTGACGTGACATGCCACTTAGCAGTGACCTTTTTGAAATACCACTTTTTGAAAATCTATTTTCCTTGAAACTTTTCTTTCGTGTTTTAATTATTTTTTCATACAAAGGTCTTGTCTTATCTACCAAGAAGTAGGAGATCGGAGCAATCAATCGGGGATTGCCAGACAAGGATCAGACAACAAAGAGATCGACACAAATCAGTTCATTGTTAAACTAACAATTTTTCTGTGGATGCAGGTCTATAAGTTTGCCTCAAGATCATCATGTTCCTCCATTCAACGAACATGGAGAAGTCAAAAGGCGAGGATCTCCCCAAAACTAACAATTTCTCTGTGGATGTAAAAAATATTTTATGCTTCTTATACCAAAGAATTGGGAATAGAAATATTGTTATTCAATTCCTAGCAAGGCGAAATCTATAACGAACATGATATTATGTTCAGAGACGGAACAAACGAAAACCATGAAGAGAGCAATATTATTATTTTCTAGCTACCAAAAATATCTGAAAGACGTTTATCTACATTATATTATCAGATATGATAATATTCTTACCCTGAAGGTTATTTTTTATTGTATTGCCGAATGAGACGATACCACTATTTGAAGAGTCATGTATATTGTATTGTCGAATGAGACGATACCACTACTCAGAGGGTTATGTTTTATTTTTGTTGTCGATTGAGACGATACCGCCATCCAAAGATACCCGGAAGATCACCTATATAGCTCGGTGATGCATTAACTTCGTTCAGTATCAGGAGAGCATCATCAAGGAATTCATGCATCGCAAAAAAAGATTCATGCATTTCAAGAGAAAAGTCATGCATCGCAGAGAGAAGATTCATGCATTGCGGAAAGAAATTCATGCATTGCAAGAGAAAAAATCATGCATCGCGGAGACAAATTCATGCATCGTGGAAGAGAAAAGTCATACATCGCAGAGAGAAGATTCATGCATTGCGGAAATAAATTCATGCATTGCAAGAGAAAAGTCATGCATCGCGGAGAGAAAATTCATGCATCGCGGAAGATAAAAAGTCATGCATCACGGAGAGAAGATTCATGCATTGCGGAAAGAAATTCACGCATTGCAAGAGAAAAAGTCATGCATCGCGGAGATAAGATTCATGCATTGCGGAAAGAAATTCACGCATTGCAAGAGATAAGTCATGCATCGCGGAGAGAAAATTCATGCATTGCGGATAGAAGATTCATGCATTGTGGAAAAAGATTCATGCATTGCAAGAGAAAAGTCATGCATCGCAGAGAAAATTCATGCATCATGGAGAGAAGATTCATGCATTGTGGAAAGAAATTCATGCATTGCAAGAGAAAATTCATGCATCGCGGAGAGAAAATTCATGCATCGTGGAAAAAAATTCATGCATTGCGAAAAGAAATTCGTGCATTGCAAAAGAAAAGTCATGCATCGCGGAGAGAAAAGTCATGCATCGCGGAGAGAAAATTCATGCATTGCGGAAAGAAATTCATGCGTTGCGGAAAGAAATTCATGCATTGCAAGAGAAAGGTCATGCATCGTGGAGAGAAAGGTCATGCATCACGGAGAGAAAAGTCATGCATCGCGGAGAGAGAATTCATGCATTGTGGAAAGAAATTCATGCATCGCGAAGAGAAAATTCATGCATTGCAAGAGAAAAGTCATGCATCACGGAGAGAAAATTCATGCATCGCGGAGAGAAAATTCATGCATTGCGGAAAGAAATTTATGTATTGCAAGAGAAAAGTCATGCATCGTGGAGAGAAAATTCATGCATCGCGAAGAAAAGATTCATGCATCGTGAGAAGAGAATTATGCATTGCAAGAGAAAGAATCATACATAGCGAGAGAAAGAGTCATGCATCGCGGAGAGTCATTCATATAGTATTATCAAACGAGATAATACCATCACCCAGAGAGACATCATCGTCATTCTATCAATGGAATATCCTCATCCTATCGAAGGATCTTCATTAACGTTATCCTACCAATGGATCAACATTATCCTACCGATGGATCTTCTTTATCAACATCATCATCCTATCGATGGATTAGTAGCAACATCATCCTATCGATGGAGCAACATCATCCTATCATTACCATCATCTTACCAATGAAGAATCATCTGCATCATTTTCATTTGCTAGAACAACATCAAGAGAACCATCAACGACAACTTCAAAAGAGCTATCAACATAATATATCTGCCTATTTTATTACTTCGTCATCAAAAGAAGAGTACACTAAAGATTATATTAAAAGTACAAAATACGAGCTTCATTTGATTTATGTCAGAATAGATCAATAGATGAAGCTGACGTCAAATGTCCAAGTAGTGCAATTAAGTGTCAACGTAGTAAAAGACACTATCTCCCATTTGGGATTACATTTTTATGCTAATGAGTTTTATCTCAGTCTTTGTCGAGAGCATTCAAGAGGATGGATTCTCAAACAAACTACAGGTGCGGACGACATAAAAAAGGATGCAGCACAACGTGGAGCTTTTTCTTAGCAGCGAACTGGGGCATAGTCCAAAGAGGAGTGCCAAACTCTTAGGACGCGAGCAAAGGAACGACCTCCACCACAATCAAACCACACCCTTATCAGAAGGTATGTGGGTTTTTCTTTGGGTTTATCAATTTCAATTTCGCATCCAGAAATTTTTGGTATCTACCGAAAGCAACTTTCCAATCTGAGTGACAATGTACCAAGAGTTTCAGAAATTATGTGCATGTAAGTTCTTACTTATTAATTTGAAGAGCTCTGCAATCATGGCTAAGAGGTTGCAAGCCTCCTTTCCATACTTGACTTATTTGTCACTCCTCTAGAACCAAAGGTTATCTTGCATAATAGATTTCCTTTCCAACCGATCGAGTCAAACTACAAGTAGCCTGATTCCCTAAGTTGAGGGATATTTAGGCAGAATCAATGTTGAAACTTGGCTGTATTCCAACATTCGCACTTAAATCTTATTCTCGAGCATTTCGGTCCCTTCATAATTCGATATGGAGATGACTTTTGAATTCTTTCAAATCGTGCATCAAATCAAACGTGTCGAACTACAAGTGGCCTGAATTCTCATATAGCCTGAGATATGTAGGAAACCTACTTCCGCGGTTTGGCCATGACTCCTAAAATCTGCACCAAAATCCCTTCCCGGAAGGATGAAGATGTGGTCAGTCAAAATTGGATTCGTTAATTTCATTTGCCTTGAATTTCTTTCATCAATCCAAGTCAAACGAGGGACAGCTGTTGAAACCCAATTTTGGACCTCCACATTATAGATTAATCATCGAGCTTCTTCAATTTCAAATGATTTAAAATAATTAGTTTTATATAAAAAAATAAATAAATATAACTTGCAAGTTATTTTAAATAGTTTTGTCACTTTTATAAGTTTTTAGATAATATATATGTTTTATATAATTATGTATATAGTTAGTATATTTTATAAATTGCCTCAAAAGGACTCACACTTTAATTTGGATAATTTAGTAATTTAGTTTCGTTTAAATCACGGTTAATTGATTGGTTTTTGATTAAATTACCTATTTTATTTTGTTAAGATTGAAAAACTCATAAATTAATTTAATTCTTCTTATTTAGGTTTTTTGCCGAATTTGCTAATTAGCTCAATTTGGCTAAATCCCATTTAGCAACAATCTAAATTCATTTGGTCATTTGTTTAATTACCATTTTTGCGAACATCTTAAACCCATAAAAAGACCAAGTTTTGGGCCTTTTTTACCTTTTCCAGCAGCCCAAACCAATTTTTGGGCCCATCTCCCAAAGTCAAACCCATCAACCCAATATTCCCTTTATTTTTCGGCCCACAAAAACCCATCAGCATTCCCAATTCTACCAATACCAAAATACGACCCCACTACCCCAATATCATCTTCTTCACGCAACAAACCTAGAAATCCAGTAAGAAAATCACGCCAACAATCACCTCACGTACCTTCCCCCGTCTTTTCAGGGATTTTTAAATCTTTCTACTATTTGTCTTTGAAAAAAAAAAAGGGAAAGAAATGAAAGAGTTTTTGAATTTTTTTCAAGGGATTTCCCCACCCCCAAAATCGCCTATTTTTCCCTATAAATTTCTCATTTTATTTCACTTAGAAGGGGGGTCGGAAAAAAAAAATTTGGAAAAAGAGAAAGGCCAACAATTACTCACTGAATATTGAGAAATAGATTTCTATTTTTTTTTACCTCATTCGCCGCTTACCGAAATTCATCGGAGCTTTGTCGGAGTTCATCGAAATCTCACTCATTAGGAAAAGTTTCTTCGTGGTCAAGCTCGTAGTCCCAGAATGCTGCTCCGAAAGAGGTAAAAAAAATTCTTTCTTGGTTTTCGTTCATCTCCATGCATAATGTTTTTCGCCTTATGGTTTAGATTCTGTGTATTACTTGATATTTTTCTAATCCCTGTTTGAAGTTTTAGTTTAGTTGTTTGTTATATGACTTTATCTATTCATATGTAGTTATGTAGGATAAGAATCTGAATCATCTCATGACGATTCCATCACTTAGAACCCTCTGGTTATAGTTATACTTAGTGTTTAGATTCTTGCTTAAAACAAATTTCTAGTTTGATATTCTATACTTGTTAATGTAGTTTAATTTGCACAAGTTACTTTTTGTTTAATTCTAGTTATTATATTTCTTATGAAGAAGACGCAATTTCTTGGAATGATCCTCAGCCTCCTTTCTAAGACTATAAAATAGATCCATATATGTGTTTCCTCTACAATGTTTATGTGATTATAATTTTTCCAATGTAGTTAGTTATTAAAGAAAATGAATATATTGCTCCGTGGTCTTGCTTCTGTTAGGAGCTTTATTTGATGTGAATCCATTGGAGCATTGCATTACTTTATTCCGTTGCTTCATACAGTAGAGTATCATGTTATTTTCGATTAAATCTAACTTGTGATTACCACATATCAACTTAGGTTGTTGGTTAGTTTCTCCATTTGTATTGATTAAATCATGAAATAGCTTTGGTTTAAGGTCATTCACTAGTAACAAATAAAATAGACTAGTATATCTTACTCATTTTAGTTGGTCACATTTTAACTTGGAATATTTGCATAGATCTGGATATATTGTTATTTATGTAAAAGTTCCTTAGTTGATTGGATTTGCTATTTTAAATTATAGCAATGAATAATTATCAAATTTTATAGTTAAAATTGACATGAATTGTGAAGCCTTTCATTGATCCATCATTCTCTTCTTTGGCATGAACCCGTCTTTCTTCCCTTCGCATTTCGAGAGGGCCATAAAGGCCCAAGATCCTTTTATCGAGTCAGCCACATCTTGTTCAAGCTACTGGGAGCTAAAATATAGGGCATATGGAAGCAAAAATTGCAGAGGAAAGGCTGATATGCAGGCCGATATACACTGGCATACAACCATTGTATACATAGTATACAGGCTGAAATGTATCGAAATACAAGTCCAAAAAATATAGGCAGGTGCTTGGAAGTCGAAGTGGGATGTATAAACTTGGGATACAGTAAATATACAGGAAATAGGGAATTGGTTTTAAGGTCCAAAAATCAGCATCTTTGGCCCAATGTTTTCTGGGGCAATAATAGGCCCAAAAGGCCCAAATTCTTCTCTCCCTCTCTTTATTATTTAATTGTGATTATTTATTGTTGTTGTTTAACTCTAACTTTATAATTGTTAATTAACTTAATCGACTCCCCAAAAGATGAACTATTTCTTTGTGTTGTTTTATTTTAACAAATTTCATTTTATCAGCTCTTGTATTTTTTTACGCACACTTAAATATTTTAGTCAAAACTTGCACTTGTCTTTATTTAATTTAAAGGTACTCTCTCTAATTAGTTCAATTGGTTTAAGGTATTATCTTTAAAAAAGATTCAAATAAATTCTAATAAATCTGATTTTGTTAAATCTTTAATCACTGGCATTTTAATTCAAACGTTTCATTTTTTGGTCCCTTTCTCTAAAAAATAAAATGAAATAAAATGTGTCATTTATTTAATTATTTTCTTAAAGTTAATCAAATATTCTAAATTATTATATTTTATGTTAAATCATTTTTTTTTTTTTGAAAAAAAGTCAAGTATATTTTAGTCAAGTCGCAGGTCAACTGCGTGTTAGCGGGCACTTCGAATGCCTAAACCCTTCTCGAAGTGTAAATTCAACCCCGAACCCTTTTTGGTATTTTCAAATGATTTTTTCTGTTTAAATCTTTGAAAATTATAAGTTTTCTTAATTTCTTTAAAAAATAAAGGTATGTCTCTTTTCTAAGTATTTTTCTCAAATTGTTTTATACTTAGAACATTTCAAAAAGTAATTTTTTCTACAGATAGGAAAATTACGTCACAACACATATAAAAAAAAAGAGAGAAAAGAAGAAAAGAATGAAAAAGTTGTGGAATAAAGTTGTGAAAATGCAAGGTCCATGGAAAGTGAATAATGGGATGACTTGTGAGCACGAATGAAAATGTTGAAGAAAAGGAAAGAAAGTGTTGTTCACACCACATTTCATGAGGATTATAACAATTGAGCCTAAATAACCATACCATTGCACTCAGCCCCATTACAAGCCTTGAAAAGACCTTTTTGATCTTGAGTGAGCTGAAGCAATTGTTGATTGAAAAATAAGGGCAAACCTATGGGTGAAATCATGCATTGTGTTTATCTTTGTGAGTGTGACCATTGCATTTGATTCTAGAGTTTTAAATTGTGAACCATTGTGTGTGAATATGAAATCATTCTTTTGTGTGAGGGCATTTGAGTACCATTGTTAAGCTTGAACTTGCATTTGAAGCAAGTATTGTGAACTTGAGAATCTTTGATAATGATGAGTCACAACTTGAATCTTTGAGTGTACAATTGATCCTTGCACGATTAAGTTGAGTATTTTTGTGTGTATTCATGATTGAATCTTGTGTAGCACTGTTTGAGACATTCTTTTTGAACTGCTGAACTTGAGTTTTACTTGAGGACAAACAAAAATTTAAGTTGGGGGTGTTGATTAGTACACGATTTGGACTCATTTAGGGCTTTATTTTAATAGATTTAGTGTCCTCAAATGCATATTTTGTGCTAATAACTAATGTAAATCCTTGATTTTCAGGTATTTGGATTGAGGAACAAAGCATGGACACTAATGAGCAAAAAAGGAACAAGGCAGTTGAAAGAACGAAGAAAACAAGGCTTGAGGATTGCCTAAACCATTGGGCGAGTCGCTGAATGGCCATGGTCTCTCCTAATGTTCCAGTGTGCCAAGCCCTGAAGGAGAAAATCAAGTCGGCGATAGAAAGGAGCAGTCGGCGAGTCACTAAACGGTTTCACGATATAGTGCTATATCGCCCAAAGTTGCAGAACTTGAAGTTGCTGAAGGCCAAAGCAGAAAGGCAATGGAACTGACCAAAGGGTGGATTGCTGAGTGGATCAGCGATCCTGGCTTATTGCGCCGAATGGTCCTTCGCAGCACATTTTTGGCGACTATAAATACATGTTTGAATTTTTAGTTTAGTATCAGATTTTTAGGAGATTTTTTTTTATGTAGTTTTCATTATTGTTCAGTTTTCAAGTTAGAGAGCTTAGAACTGAGTTTGGAGACAATATTTCCTTAGCTTTGAAGATTTGAAGATTTCCATTTCTGAGAAATTGGAAGTGGATGTTGAAGATTCTTCATCTTAGACCTTTGTAAAGACAATATTAATCTTACCAGTTGATGAAAACCTGTAAGTAGGTCTTGCCACCTAGCTTGTTAGATGTTCATCTTGTGTTTCATGTCTCTATGTTTTGGAAGTACATGCCAGATGAGTCCCATGTAATTTCTCTTGATTCAGTTGAGTTGGGTCCAATTTTTTCTTTTGAGGAGGAGTCTATAGCCATTTTGGATAGGAAGATTTGAAAGCTTAGGACTAAAGTGATTGCTTTAGTGAAGGTGCAGTGGAATTATTGTTAAGTTGGTGAGGCGACATAGGAGATAGAGTCAGATATGCTTTCCAGATATCCTCAACTTTTCGAGGCTTTACGTACTTTCTTTTGCTTTGTGTTCGAGTATGAATATGGTTTTTAGTGGTGCATAATGTAATGACTCAGTTTGTCACTTTTGGAATCTTTGTTAAATTACTATTTTGTCCTCCCAATATCGACCCGAGTCTTTTATGTTTGAGTTTTGAAAATAGGTCTCCAAGCTTTGAGTAAAACGGTGAGAAATTTGTAAGGTTTTTGTTTTGGAAAGGCTAAAGTTGCTTAAAAGTGGTTTTCAGAGTCATAGAGTTTCAAGCATCGAAATAGAGTTTCTTAAATTTCATGAGTTTTAGAATATGGAATTCGGTCATGAAAAGCCGTCGATTTCAAATTTGAATGATTTTGAGGATTTGAGGTCCTAAGTTGGGAATTAATGAGATTTTTGCCTTTGGGTGACTTTGGTCAACATTTGGGGTTCGGATGCTCGGATTAGAATTTCAAGAGTTCCTTTGGATTTAGGGGATGATTTTTAGCCTAGGTGAGGTCTTGGTTGAGTTTTGAGAGGTCCCGAACTTGAGTTAATCTTTTAGGCATTATGTTAGTTTGTTGTGGTTTTCACAAATGTCAGGTCAAGGAGACCTCTGATTCATGTTTATATGGGTCCATTGAGTCTTGAACGTCGAGTTTGATCAATTTGCATGTATGGTTTGTGTTTATGGGGTTTCAAACAAATTCGGATGGTCCTTTTAATGATTTTTAATTGGTTTACTATTACCTGGTGTGCCTCGCAATTTCAAGAGGTTGATCGATTTTGTGAACCTCATGATCATGAGGAATAGGTTGTTTTCACAAAGGTCCAGGTGGGCTGACCTTCGGGATTGCGAATAGCTTATTCACAATCGTGACTTTAGCTTCTGCGAAGGCCGATTCGCGAAATCGAAGCCCAAGATTTTTTGTGGAGTTCGCTTAAGAAAACCCAAGTTTGGTTAAGCGACATCATAAAGGGTTTTTAGACCTGAAATTTTGGGGTTATACCCTTATTTTTCATTTTTGAGCTAGGAAAATCGTTGGAGGCAATTTTTGAAGAGATTTCTTGCGTTAAATCTTTTGGGTAAGCTTTTAGGATCCTAAAACTTCATTTTCCTTTGATTATGTATGGACTCTAACATCAAAATTTGGTAATTTGATTGGCAAATGGCTTGATTTTTCAAGAATTTAAGTTCTAAACTAAATGGAGATTGTGAACTAATTTTGATCTTTTTTTCGAAATGGTTTTCACCAATGAGTTTCTAAAGCCTTGAATATCATTTTCAAGTATTGATTTTCGAATTCAAACCTTCTTTTTGAAATTAGGTTTTGAGTTGATTGACCCATTTTTAAATTATTTGATAAGGGTATTGTTGCTTTCAGAGATTATTGTGAATACTTGATTGTTTTAGATTGTGTGGCTTGATCAAACGTTGTTCAGAAGGAGAAAACGCAAGCATTGAGTTGATTAATTGATTGCATTAATGTAAGTGACCTCTTAAGCTTTGTAATCTAGTAAAATTTCCTTTTTCTCTTCATTGTTTGTGTGTTGGGTAGTAATTAGAGATGAGGTGAAGGGTTATTGTTTCCACTTGATTAATCTTAACAAATAAAGAGGGAATACATAAAAAAAGGCAACATGTTGATGATGATTATTTGTGAATTTCCTTGGTGTGGCCCCTATGTGATTGATTGATGAAATGACTTGAAAGTGAATTGAATTGCTTGAATTGTTGTCTATTCCTTGTGATGTGAATTTTCTTATGTACACTGCTTGTTGAACAATGTGATGAGACATGTGATATAAAGCCGAAGGTAAATAATTTCGGCTAGTGAAATGATGTAATGTCAATGGGAAATGGTTCTGAATAGTGAAATGACATGAAGCTGATGAGAATGGTTCCGACAAGTAAAATGATGTAAAGCCGAAGGAAAACGGTTCCGGCTAGTGAAATGATATAAAGCCGAAGAGAAATGATTTTGGCTAGTTATGTGATATAAAACCAAAAGGAAATGGTTTTGGTTAGTGATATGATAAAAAACCGACGGAAAATGGTTCCGACTAGTAACAATTATGCCAAAGGGAAATGGTTTCGGAAAGATTCATTATGTGACTTAATGCCTTTGTTACTTATGATATATTGATCTACTTGTTGGTTGTGATTGATCTACGTTTCATTTGAGATTGACTTACTTGAATCGTGTTGGTTGTTGAATGTGAATATTGTGCCTTGTGAGTTGTGCATTGTAGAACTGTTAGGTTGGGCTGATTTTTGTGCAGGTTGTAGTTTGAGAAGGTTCAGTTGGGATAAAAGGAGTATTCAATTTCTAGCTAGGTTGTCTTGTTTATTAGGTTGCTTGCTGGGTATCGTGTTGTTGGTACTAACTATTTGCTTCTAGACTTGTGTAGGTTTCGCGCCCGGACCTGTGTGATCTTCTTCTTCTGATTTTGGGGCTTGTCAAGGATTTGAGAGGTAGCTGTTTGTTATCCCGATTGACCCTCTTGTTCTTTTACTTTTATGCTTGTTCTACTTGAGAAACAAAAACATTGTGACTCGTATTTATCTTTCGAATTATGTATTTACATTAGTGGCTTGTAGACGTGACAACCAAGTTTTGGGTGTTAATAGAAGAATAAGTTTCTCGCTTTTATCTTGTTCTTGCTTTATATTTCCACATTTCTTTCATTTCGTTGGGTTGAAGCTTGCCTGTCTGGGTGGAAATTGACAAATGTCATCACATCCATTTTTGTATCGTGACAAATTAATATTGGCATAATATCATTAATAAAACACATTAAGAAATGTATTTCAATTTTGATTAAGTGCTTAAATCGTAGATGATGATTGAAAGCTATGTGACCTTTCGATTCTACATTTACACTAAATATAAAGTTATTATGAAAACTGATTTGCTTGAATTAGCACATGAATGGGCCACTTCCTGAATAGACGATTCATCACCCACATTAATATTTATTGTACTCCAACAAGACAGGAATAATGCAAGATCATATATGTCTTTATCTTTTTCAAGTAAAATAAATTACCCTCATAAAATAGAAGTACATAACTTAATTATTTCTGAAATTATCATGTGATCTTTAATTCTATATTCAATATAGATTCCCCCTACCGACTCACCATCTTCCCTCCAATTTTAACCTTAGAGATAAATATTTTGAACCCACATATCAATCTTTAACGATAAACTTAAAGTTTAGTTCATATCAGACTCTTAAATTAAATATGATAACATTACAACAAAACATATAATTAAGAGAATATGCAGGAAGAGGAGAACATCATTGTAAAGAGGAGCGGAAGTGTTGTATACAAAAATAAGTTTATACTTCTTTACCCTACTTCAGAAATGAAATTGTGTAGATAACACATATATGGTAATTTTAATAGACGGAAGGAGGACTAATTAATAGAGGTTAAAACTTAATCTAATGCATTCATTAAATAATAACTGGTATACGAACGAGGTCTATTCGTTAAAAACAATAGATATTCATATTTACATATGTAATATCTTCATATTATTTTAGATTAAATGGCTTGGCGGGAAAGTATGGAGAGGGTGGCATAAAGACTTAGGGTTAAGCTAATTAGTTCCTTTGCCCATCAATATTCCGATTTGCTATCTTTAGATTTTATTGTAGCTTCAAAGACGCATACACACAAAAAAAACTTAAAAACTAGTGAATTTTAATCAATATAAATATTCTATTAATATGGTTGACAAACAATTAATCTCTAAATTAACCAATGAATACTAATGGTTAGTGGATCATGTAAAACTAGTTTGAGATTGTTGAATCTTTGTGAACAAAGCCCCATATTTGTTGCTAAAAGAAAAATGCAAGTTATGTGTAAGTGTTGAACATTGTCAATTATGTGTGGTCAAGTAGAGTTTTGGTTTAGAAAAAATGATTAAAATGCTTTTAATTATCCTTTTTCTACTAATGTACTATACAATTATTTTACCCAAAAGAAACCTAGAAATAAAGTCTTTTTGAAGCTTAAACAATATGTTTGTACTTTGTTGTGATATATATTAAAGAACCTACTCAACTACCTTCTTGACCTAACTACCACTATCGTCATAAAGAGGAGAGGAAGTGTTAGATGCAAAAACAAGTTTCTATCTTCTTGACCTAATTATTACAATCGTCAACTATGAAATTGTGTAAAATATATATGTGTGGTAATTCTAATAGGCCGAAGGAGAATCAATTTATCAGGTTAAAATTTAATTTGATATGCCCATCAAATAATCAATGTACGAATGAGATCAATTTTTTTAAAATTTAATATTAATTATGACCTTTATATTAATTGATACACACGTAAAAATAATAAAATTCTAACAATAACCACATATACAACAATAATTTGCACCCTTTTTTTTTAATACCCGAAGGGATCGGACAACAATAATTAGTACCCCTAAAATTAAAATGATACACAAAAATACTGAAATGATGCCCAATTTCAATAAAGAAGCAGACAATTATATAATTGGAGTTGGATTATCTAAAAATGTATGTATTTTCTATTAGCCACATGAACGAAGGTTAAACCTAATGGAATCTTTTCACAAATCTTTTAGTTTTGAGAGCAAGGACCAAATTGATTCACCTTTTGTAAACATTAACGACCATAGTTGTTACGGTATATATATCAAGGATCAAAATAAATCAATTTTAATATATTGATTAATAGAGGCGGATCCAAATGCAGCCGGTAACTTTTTTAAATAATCATATATATATGTATAGATTGTTGATAAAACATTAATATATTTAATTGTTCACCCTTATAACTAAAAGATGTGTGCATTGGTCAAAGGCTCCAGTTTGTATCGTTGTATCACAACTGCGCCAGTTCAAATCACGCGAAAGACAACTTTTTTTAAACTTTAAAATCAGTTTTTTCTTAACGGTTAACTTTTTTTAAAAAATATTTTTTATTAAAATGAGGTTTTTCCATCTCATCAGCCCCATCCCCTTGCTTAAGTACCACCCTTTTTTTGCCATCTCATCTCACCCCATTATTTTCTTAATTGAAATTAAAAACAAATAAAAACTCTAACGCTTTCTAAACAAAATATAACACTGCTAGAAAATCTACAGCTTACAAGTATTCTTCATTGCATAATTAAAGTCCTACCCTTTGCTAACCTTACCCTTAAGCCACTCCTAGTCTTACCCTTGAGCCACTTTTAGTGGTGTCCCCCTATCTTCAAATTCTGGGTTCACCTCTGTTGATTAAAGATTATTTTGAACATTTTTTCAAATAAAAAATGTCAAATACTTCACGGGATCCTAATCTATTATGTCATTAATCATTTTTTAATCGGTTATCTTTTATAATAATTGAATGTTCAAATAAAATTAATTTTTCCTTAACTATGGACACTTCCAATCGAATAACTAAAGTTTAATTTCTACCAAAAAAAAAAAAGAACAAAAATGAGCAATTGCATACGTAGAATCTGAAGAGGATAACATGTACGCAAATCTTACTTTACTTTACGGAAGCAGAAAAATTGTTTTCAAGGATATAATACAATGCACTTAAAGCAGAGTGGTTTGGTGGGCATCTGCAAACATAAGAGATTACGACACAAAGAACTGGGTTGACATTTACGAAAAAAATATTTGGTTCTTTTGTAATTACTAGTTTTTGTGTATGTGCACGTGAGTCTCACGACAAAGTTACATCAAAGAACAGATTTATTTATAAATATATTTAAAAAGACTTGGACCTATTTCTTTAATAATTTTAAATTTTTTATTTATTTATTTTGTTTGCCAGTATTTAAATAAAATTATATAAGATAAAAATATCATTTTTAAAGTCTTAAATATTAGGATCTTAAATGGAAGATAGATAGATACGTCAAAATTAGTCTGTAGTGGTTCTATATAAAAACTAAACTAATTGGTTACATTAATTAAATGAATTTGCTCAATCCATGAACATAAAAATTTCAGATCGAAGACCTTTATTATACTTTTTTTTACTTCAAGGTGTTCATTCTGTAGTAACTTAACCAGGATAATTTCAAAAGTACAAATCATGATATATCTGTAGAAAATAAAATTTGCATCGAGATAATAATGAACGGAAAATTATCGCAACAATCGTTTTATTGATTTAAAGTGCAAGTGTTACAATCTCTATAATTCCTTTGAATTCGCCTTTTCGAACATAATTCCAGGGCTCTTGAGTTTGATTTTGAATTTATATTGAACTTGAACTTGAACGTGAACTTGATCTTGAACTTGAACTTTATCTTGATCTTAATCTTGAACTTGAACTTTATCTTGATCTTGACTTCTAGTTGATTTCAAGGGCTTCGAGCTTGATCTTGAATCTGGTGGTCTTGATCTTGATCGTTCTTGAACTTGCACTTTATCTTGATCTTGACATCTAGTTGAATCCAAGGGCTTCGAGCTTGATCTTGAATTCGGCAGTATTGATCTTGATCGTTCTTAAACTTGAAATTTATCTCGATCTTGACTTCTAGTTGAATCCAAGGGCTTCGAGCTTGATCTTGAATCTGGTGGTCATGATCTTGATCGTTCTTGAACTTGAACTTTATCTTGATCTTGACTTCTAGTTGAATCCAAGGGCTTCGAACTTGATCTTGAATCTAGCGGTCTTGATCTTGATCTTTCTTGAACTTGAACTTTATTCTGATCTTGACTTCTAGTTGAATCCAAGGGCTTTGAGCTTGATCTTGAATCTGGTGGTCTTGATCTTGATCGTTCTTGAACTTGAACACTTGAAATCTTGAATTTTTGAACTTGTAGAGAAATCTATGGCTTTTGATCCACGAGCTTTCTTTAGCTTCTTATTAGAATTCTCTTGAACTTGTAGAGAAATCTGTGACTTCTAATCCACGAGCTTTCTCTAGCTTTTTGTTAGAATTCTTGGTTCCTTTTCAGAAATATGAGGACCCTTGTCTATAGTTTTAGAATAGAGGAGTTGTGATAGAAATAGGATTTCCTTCGACAAATCAGATTTAAATGACATGTCATATGGGTTTTACGGAGAGAATTTTAATTAAATCTATATTTATTAGATTTAAATATTTAAATCAATTATATTGATCCATAATATTTATTTGGAGCAATATATTCATGCATGAATTTAATATAGTCTGATTCACTTTATAAATTTATATTTAATAAATTTTAAATGATTACAAATGCCCTATTCTTCAAGTCTTGTCGAGATATTTTATCAAATACTATACTTGAAGAATTTGAAGACTTCAACTTGCAGAGTTGAAGAATTTGAAGACTTCAACTTGCAGACTTGAAGAATTTGAAGACTTCAACTTGCATACTTGGAGAGTTTGAAGACTTCATCTTGAAACACCTTTTATTCATAGGGGTTTGCCCCCATTGAGTCACCACCATTTGGTGCAACTCTGAAGTTTTATGAAAGATTACTCATAGCTTTAACTTTCATCTGATAGATCAAGTGGGAACATTTGGTTTTTTGACATTCATGCATCAGAACTTAGAATATGGTTCTAAGCTCCTACGTACCTCAATGAAGAGGATCAAATCACGACGTAGTTTTGAGAGAGTGTTTTTTTTATGTGTCATACACAATTTATACTCTTGCAGGCCAGGAGTGACATGTAGTTTAGACTCGTACCTTAAGGGGCATTTTAACTTGAAGATTTAGCGAAAATTTAAAGAGATTTATGATATACCGTTTATGTTCGCGTTTCAAGAAACATTTTAACTTGAAGATTTAGCTCAAATTTAAAGAGCTTTATGATATACAATTTAGGCTCATGTCTCAAGGAGCATTTTAACTTGAAGATTTAACTCAAATTTAAAGAGCTTTATGATATACAGTTTAGGCTCGTTTCTCAAGGAGCATTTTTGAAGAGCTTTGTGGCATATAGTTTAAGCTTGTATTTAGAGGAGCATTTCAACTTGAAGATTTAGCTCAAATTGGAAGAGTTTTGAGACATATAGTTTAAGCTTGTGTTTCAAGGAGCATTTTAGCTTGAAGATTGAAGTCAAATTTGAAGAGCTTTGTTGCATGCAGTTTAGCCTCATGCGTTAGGAATTTTCACTTGAATATTTATCTTGAATTTAAAGAGCTTCAGTATATGAAGGCTTAGATCAAATTTGAAGAGTTTTCATGTTTAAAGATTTAGCTCAAATATGACGAGCTTCCAAACTTAGAGATTTAGCTCAAATTTGAAGAGATTTGTGACATACAGTTTAGTCTCGTGCGTCTAGGAGCATTATAACTTGTAGTTTAAGCTCATACGTTGAGGAGCATTTGTAACACTCCGAAAATTTTTTGAGCTAAGACTCGAAGCATGCTTCGTTGTGAGTAGGATTTTACCAAGGAATTTAAAATTTCTTTAAGTATCAAGGTCAGGTCGCTAGATATAGCACCTTGAGCTCTAAAAAAAATTAAAGAGAATTGATTCAAGTCATTCCAAAGTTCTTTTAAAGTTTTGGATCAACTTCATATGACCATAGCTTTCAGTACAGAATGAGTTAGGAGACCCATAAGATATCAAATGAAAGATCTCCGAGTCCTTTTTCCAACGCCACAAAGTTTGCTAATTTTTGAGCTCGTATGAGGGAGATAAGCCCTTTTTAAGGTAGGCTGTCCATATAAGGAAAGTTACCCGAAAATAGAAGGGGTATTTTAGTCTTTTCCTTACCTCACTTATTCTAAACGTGAATTACACCCAATTAAGGGTCATTCATCCCCAAAAGCAGTTAGGATTTTAGAGAGAAGATTCAAGAGGAGAAAAAGTTCAAAGTTTCAAGCGTTCGTTCAAGAAATTCAAGATTTCGCCAAGAACCTAGTTCTTTGATGTATATAAGCTTCCATAGTTTTGGGTTCGTTCACCCACACGCCAATCATGAGTTCTTTTGCGAGTCTATCCATAAATATTGAGCAATTTAATTTCTTGATGAGTTGTTGATAAGTGTTCTTGAAGTTTCCTTATCGATTAAATTTTGATGTAAGATTCTACTTGGATCAACTTCAAACGACCATATCTCTTAGAATATAAAGAGTTACGTGGCCCATAACCTATCAAATTAAAGGTATTTGAATCTACTTTCCAACACCACTAATTTTGCATCAATCCAATTTTTGAGTAAAAAGTTATGACCATTTTAGTAACCTTAGATAGTGCTTTTACGAATTAACCGACGGGAAAAATTAAAAGGGTCGTTTTTGTCTTTTTACCTCCAAGAAAACCCTAAACAAATTTCTTGACTAATAAATTGCTCAAAACTATCAGATTTTCATCTTTTAATCCATCATTCTCTTCTTTCTCAAACCCTAGGGCAAAACCCTAAGGAAAAAAAAAAAATCAAAGTAGAAGACTTCATTTAATATTCTTTCAATCTTTTTCAAGATTCTTCTTCAAGGTAAGTCTTTCTCCACAAATTCCATTCTTTTAAACTCAAATTCCTCCATACAATTATGAATCACTATGAAAATCATAATTCTTGGCCATAGATATTTCAAGAAACTAATTCAAGAATCTCAAGAAAGGTTTTCTTGATCGTTTACCTTCAAGCTAGGGTTTCAAGGTTTCTAATCAAGTTCTTCTTCATGATTCTTCCAGAATCTTGTTCTTCTAGGTATGTAAGGCTATCATAGTGTTATGACTAGTTCGTCCTCACACCCTACATCTACTTTCAGATCAGTAAAAGAGTAATCTAGGGTTCTTTCCCTAGTTTTGAGTATTCTTGATATAAGTTGATTTTCAGTTCTTGAGTTCATGTTTATTTTAAAAATTATATTCCTAATTATTGAGTTTCTATATTTTTTTGAGATCCTTGAGTTGATTTGTTCATGCCTATAATTTGCATGAACCCTAATTTGAGTTATAAATCTTGAGAAGTTTTTCAAAGCCAACACTCGAGTTTTAAACTAAGTTTTGAGGAAGTAAGTATGAGAATGAGAAGATACATATACATGAGTTCCATATTGTTATTTAGACCCTTGAGTCGGTTCATGCCCATAATTCCGCATGAACTCCATCAGTTGAGTATCTTTGAGAGGAGTAGTATCTTCGAGTTCTAAGTCTTGAGTATTGAGTTCCTAATTATTTTGGGATTATATTCCTAATCATGGGGCTACTACATGTTACCCATGAAGGTCTCTGAGTTGAGTAGTTCATGCCCATAATTCCGTATGAACCATATGAGTCGAGCAATCTTGAGATGAAAACTATCATTGAGTCCTTGAGTTGAGTAGTTCATGCCAATAATTCCGCATAAACCCTCTGAGTCGAGCATTCTTGAGATGAGTAGTATCATTGAGTTCCAAGTATTGAGTTCTATGCATGGTTATTGCGAACCTTGAATTGAGTCGTTCACGTCCATAATTCGGCATGAACCTTATTTTAAGAACTATATTTACAAATTGGTTTAAAACTTGTCTTAAAGACTTGAGCACTGAGTTGAGGAAGAGTGGAGCTGAGTTCATTTTCTTTAAAATGATATATGGAAACTAAGCATTCCCAAGAGTAAATGTTTTTACATTTAAGATGAGAGGAAACTGAGATTTTCAAAAGAGTTTTGAGCAGTTTGAGTATCATCTCTTTTAAGAGAAGGATTTTTGAGTAATAATCTCAAAATACAGAAAGAGTTATGTTTTTCAACATATGAGCTAATATATTTTGAGAGTAGTATTGAGCACCGATATGAGGGAGAGTTCATACAACTCACATCCCCCATAAACCATGTAGCCAATGTGGGTAGAAAATGTCATACTTTTTAGATGATTTCTTAATACTTTTTACTATAGACTAGTGGATCCACTTAGTAGTATGTTCTATACCGCGACAAAGTATAGGACAGTTCTGGCAGCATGGGCTAAATACTAAAACCAAGATTTGCATGTCGATACATCATTCCTTAATTACTACAGATTCTCATTTTAGGAACTTGGAATTTTGTGACATTTGCAAACTTGCTTAACATAAATTGTGATCGTAATTTAAGGGATTGTGTTGGGGTATTTATGTAATATTCTAATTTTAATTATCTATAACTGGAAAGGGAGGTGAGGGATATACATATAGGTATATATGTATGCATTTTGGGCAACACACTTTTTGGTTGGGCAACCCCTTTTAGTGACAGCTGTACAATTGATAAACATCACTTTTGTAACTATATTTTCACACCTCCTTTAGTGAAATTGGTTTTCTTCAAGTATAAAACCTTAGAACTTTTTCTAAACAGATTGTTATTCAAAATCACAAAAGAAAAACTTGGTCCTTTTGGCTGGAATTCGAGATACACCCTTCCCTTTGGTAAGTGATGAAATTTGTTTCCAAGCTGGGCAATGTTTAGTATTTTAAGCATATCTCGTTCTCTAGAACTTCATTTAGAGTGAATAAATATAATTTGGAAAGCTAATCATATACCTAAAATTCCTATGTTTATGTAAAACTCTAATATAGCTATTATGGATTTGAAATATGGATGCAACATAGGACAAGTTCTGTCAAGATTTCAGAATTAGAAATCATGTATGGTCAACTGTTAGTGTTTTGATTATATCTTTTTGTACAAAATGTATTTTTCAGTGATTCTTGATTATTTGAAACCTTAGGAGATGTATCTATATCTTTAATGAAGGATATAAAGTCCAGTTTTGCCATTTACTTTTCACATCTATGTTGCGACATGACGTACTAGGCAAGCAAAAATTAATGTTTTGGAAGCATAGTCGTATTTGTACGGGCTATGCTAACTTGTGATGATAATTTTGTTTTACGTCAACATTATTGAGCTACTAGGAATTAAATAAGTTATTTAATTTTATTTTTAAGGTTGTATATACTCGTGAACAAGTTGAGGACCTTGATACATTGGTTGGTCTATGGTTTAAACTCTTGAAGTTGTGTTGGACTGTTTCTATGCTAAAGCACTGAGGATGGTGTATGAACTTGTACTTGTACCCTTGTTACCTGCTGTTATATTTGAAATTTTATCTTGGTACCTTGGTTACCTCTTGTCACTTTGCATTGTCGTGTTTGTATCCTTTAAGACATTAAAGACACTTGTGTAACTCGTCCACTTGTACGGATTGTTTGATTACTTGGCACTCTTGTTGGGACCTTGTCCTTCTTGTGGTTGTGACTTTGTCACTATTGGCATGCCTCTTGATTCGGATCGTTTTCCATCTTGATTATGGATTTTTAGTTCGTCTTAAGTATGGAAGTTGTCCATTTTAAGTACGAACTAGAAAGCCATTTTTAATATGGTTCTTGGTTCTCTTGATTATTGGGCTTTGATCTTTCTTGATACAGGGCGTCGACCCTTCTTGATACATGCTTATGATTGGTGTGACAACATGATGTATATATTGGGAAAGCCTTGCTATTGAATCTCTTGGAAAATGGTGCTATGAGTGATCTTGACATTTGGATCTTTAAATATCAAACTCGATACTCTTTATATTTTGTTTACTTGATATATTTATTATGTTTCAATTGTGCTGCTCATGACTTGAGTAAGGTATCTAGGTGAATTCGAGGGCTCCAAACCTATAGTTTTTTCACAACTAAGCTATATGCTTAGCGATAGTTGATCTATCGTAGGGTATGTTCGAGAGGATGCATGAAGCTGGCCATTGGAGATGGAGATTTTGAGAGCTTTAAGGAAGATCACATTTTCATATAGGCATCTATATTTTGCATAAACCTTGGGACTTGTACATGATCTATGTGTTGTACATTTACATGAAATTTTGAAGGCTAATTTGATCATGTCACCATGGGTTGTAATATAAGTATGACTATATGTTTTGTTCTTTTTTGGGTGTGTAAACCCAAGTCTTGTAATATACTAAATTTACTATTTTTTTGAATGTTTGTGTGAAATATGAACCGGAAAATTTTGGTACTCGGAAGTAATTGGTAATATTCTTTTTATATCATTTGTAAGTGTGAGGATAATATATGTATGAAAATCTTGTAAGTTATTGGCTTATATTATTTAGGAAGGGTTCTTTTGCCACAAGTTAAAATTTGGCGCAATATCAATTTGACATCAAATTAATGTGTAAATGGGCAGACTTCACTTCCTTAACTATTTTTTTTATGAACCTAATTCCTCTACTAGATTATAATCAATATACCCTTCATTAATCTCTTTTAAATGTGATAAGTTTTAAATTATATTTCTTCTCTAAGTGGTAGTATCCTTCTAAAAGGGTTGCTACATAGACGTTGTATTATCACATAACTCATCGTGATGGTTGTCGGTTAGAGAATCTCCTACAGAGTTATATTGTATTTTTATATAAATATTTAGTTATTATTGTATTCTTCAATACAATTGAGTTATTATCTACTGTTTTAAAAGGTTTCCATATATTGCATCTTTTATTGTTGCTTTATCCTTTAGTATCTTGAGTTAAGTACCTTTGAGTTGAGTATCATATTTTTGAGTTGAGTATCTTATTCTTGAGTTGAGTTTAGTTTAGTGAGTTAAGAAAAGGTAAGTATGTTTCCTTTTTATCAAGTTCAAGCTTATGTTTATGCTTTAGAATTCCCCTTACGTGCTCGTACATTTTCATGTACTAAGCCATTTGGCCTGCATCATTTCATGATGCAGATATAGGTATTCAGGATCATCAACATGCGTTTCGTTGAGGTGATATATTCCAGTCAGCTTTGGTGAGCCTTATTATATTCCGGAGGACTTTACCTTTACCTTATAGTTAGTAGTTTTAAGATGTCGTAGGTCTTGTCCCGATATCTTTCTGCAATAGTAGATACTTCATAGATGGACAAAGTTGAAGAGTTTTCTATATTTACTTTCTTTTGAGTATTGTTAAAACTTTCTTAAAGTTCACTATTGGAGTTCAATGAATTTAATTCAGTTTTAAGCTTATGTATGCTTGAGTTAGTCTTACACTTGTAGCCAGCTAGGATGAGGGTTTTCTTGGGGACCAACAATGGTTCTTGAGTGCCGGCCACGTCCAGCGTGTAGGCTTGGGTTGTGAGAACATTGTAACTTGCAGTTTAAGCTCTTGAGTTAATGAGCATCATCTTACTTCAAGGGTAGTACCTCTTCAGGAATGTTGCATTAATAGGACCAATCCTTACACCATAAGCATCAACAAGCTTGTAAGCATCATTTGAATATGCTTCTTGTACGACATATGATCCATCCCACTTGGAGGTAAATTTCTCCCCAGACTTGTGCAAAGTAATGATGGGTCTTCTTATTGCAAGAACTTCGTCTCCAACTTGAAAGCACCTCAAGCGAACCTTCTCGTTAAAAGCATAGGATAAAGGAGCTTGATAACATTCAAAGTTTTGTTGAGCTTCTAGCCTATTTCATCAAGTGCTTCTAACTCTGCAAGACGTAGTCGAGCATTTTCTTCTTCATTAAGCCCTTCTTGAATAGAAAATCTTAAGAAAGGTACTTGATGCTCAAGTAGCAGGATTGCTTCAACTCCCAAAGCAAGTGAATATGGTGTTGCTTGAGTTGGTGTGTGATATGTTGTCCTATATGCCCACAAAGTTTCTTCCATTCTTTCATGCCAATCTCGTTTGGATTTGGAGACAACTTTCTTGAGGAAGTTACATAGAGTTTTATTAAATGCTTCAGCAAGGCTATTGGTGGCAGTATGATACATAGAAGATTTACGCTAATTGAAGGCAAAGAGATCAAAAATTTTGTTCATTAACTTGTTATCAAATGGCTTGCCATTGTTCGCTATTATGTAGCGAGGGATGCCAAAATGATAGATGATATTTACTCAGATAAAATTTTCACCATTCTCTTTCTTCACTTGCTTAAGAGTGACAACTTTAAAATATTTTGAGAAGTAATCTGTTGGAACAAAGATGTACAAGTGTCTACCAAAGGTTTTTGGTAGTGGTACCCCAACATCCAATCCTCAAGCGTCAAATGGCAAGGATGGAATAGTAGGGTGTAATACTTCGGGTGGCTGATGTATGAAATTTACATGAAATTGGCAAGCATTGCACCTTCAAACATAATCTAACAAATCTTTACCATGGTTTGCCAATAATACCCCATCCTCTTTATGTGAAAGTGGAGCTTCAGTCCAGTTTGATGTGTTCCACATGCTCCCGAGTGTGCTTCTTACAGAGCTTGGATTGCTTCTTCCTCTCCCAAACATCGTAAAATTACACCCTTAAATGATCTTCTATATTATGTGTCCTTGTAGTAAAAGAAGCGAGGTGCATGACGGCGAATGTCAGTCCTTCTCCTTGGATTTTCTGGAAGTATCCATAACATATGTAGTCAATAATGGGTTGTCTCCAATCTTCCTTCGCAGCTTCAGAAATGCCGATGAGATGCTCAAGCTCAATTTTTATATATTCTTCCACATTTGCCAGTGGTTGTTGCTCCCAATTGCACACGTAAGTGTATGCGGTCGTGCAAGTAATATAGTGACTCTTAAAAGAACCAGATTATCGAACCCAAAGGACTTGTCAATTAACTATTTTTACTAAATCATACTAGTCTAATTATTTCTTTAAGAGCGCTAAAAGAAAAGAATGCAGGAATATAATAATAAGATTACTTACAATAGTTGGAAAATTACAAGGCTACGGCATGCATAGGGTTTCATGTATCACATCTCATGCATGAACTAATTTCAGTATCAAGTTACTAGTTTACAGGGTTAATTGTATGAGTCGGGGCTCTCGACCTCTAGTTGCCTACTCCAATTAGCTATTTTAACTACATCGTTGAGTGGGGGATAGACAGGCCTAATTGACAATCATTTATATTTCATCCAGTTTTGTAACCAAGCAAGTTGTTTGTCTGGGAGTCACTCCTAAACACACATCAACTCAATGGATGATTGAGCTTTCTATATTCGTTGGTCTATTTACCCTCTCCTCTCTCGATTTTAAGAATAGACAATAGATTTACTTTATGGTGATCAAGCATAAAATACTAAAACAAGAATATAAAAGTAACTTATAATGATAACCAAGAATTAATTCAAAATAATTGATGTTCAACAATTACACATAGCCACATCCCCAGAACAAGAGCCTTTAGCTATTAATCTATAAGAAAATAAGAAGAAGAAAAGAATCCTAAAAAGTATTGATAACTTTATACTTTGATGCCCTCTATTGATCTCTCCTCCTCTTTATTTCTATGGACTATTTGTAGATATAAAAAACCTTAAATAAAATAACTGAGTCCAAAATAATTTGTAAAACAAAAACCAAGCAAAATTAGATTCCCAGGTTTACGCATGAACAACCTCAAAATTGAGGGATCTTGATTAGTTGACACTTGGCAACATGTATTCTTTGGAGTTCGCAATTCACAATATGGCACTTCTTATATATTATATATTATTATATTGAATTTAATCCATTAAGCAACTTGCTTGATTTCCTTCTTCAATCTACCGTTTTTAATTCGTTTTAGCTTCAAACTTCTTCAACTTTACACCAATTTACTCCTACAAATAAAATACAATATTTAGCACAATCCATAAAATTAATGCTCAAAAAGAACAAATATAAATAATAAATGTGAGTTAAATAATAATAAATATATATATTTTTTAGCCTTACATTAGTGGTACCATCCATTTTTGACAAATAATCACATGCGTCCGATCAGGAAGGGTTAGCATTGAAGCTAGGGCAACCAAAGCATTACCTTTCTTATTTACCATTCTACACATATGTTGAAGGGTTACATCTCCAAGCCATCCTATCAACTTTTGAGCATAATCATGACAAGGGCGCAATTCTGGCTTCTTCACTTCATAACTTCCCAAGAGTTGATTGATCACCAACTGAGAGTCAGCAAAGACTTGTAAGTATAATTGCTTCATGTTGATGGCCATTTCAAGTCTAAGTATCAATACTTGGTATTCAATGGCATTATTGGAGCAACATTGCTTCAAAGTAAAAGAGAATGGTAGAATCTCTTCTTGTGAAGTGATGAACACCATGCTAGCGCCAACTCCACCACGATGTGCAGCCCCATCAAAGTACATTTTCTAAGGAGATTGAATTTCAATAGACATCGCATCTTCTTCAGGAATATCATCAGTTAACTCCCAATCATCCGATATTGGATGGTCTGCCAAGAAATTCGCTAATGCTTGTTCCTTCACGACTTTTTGAGAGATGTACACAATCTCAAACTGTTGGAATTAGAGGTACCATCTTGCTAGTCGATCACTAAGGACATGTTTCTACATAACAAACTTGATGGGATTTGCTATAGAAATAAGGCGAACAACATGAGCTTGAAAATAATGCTTCATCTTTTGATTTGAGAAGACAAGTGCCAAGCACAACTTTTCAATTGGTGAATAGTTCAGCTCATTTGGCGTCATCGTTCTACTTAAGTAATAAAGTGAGTTTTTTTTTTTCCCTTCACTATTTTCTTAAGCTAGCAGGGCTCCTATAGACCTTTCTTGTGCCGCAATGTAGATTATCAATGGCTTTCCTGGTATAGGGGCTGCCAAAACTGGAGGTTTCGCTAGATATGATTTGATACTTTTAAAGGCATTGCTATATGTTTGGTCCCAATTAAAATGAGCACATTTTTTCATGAGATGACCAAATGGTTGATATCTTTCCACTAGATTTGAGATGAACCTCCTCAAGTAGGCTAGCTTTCCTTATAGAATTTTTAACTCATGAATATTTTGATGTTCGTGCATCTTTGAAATTGCTTCAACTTTGGCTTGATCAATTTCAAGTCCTCGATGTCTCACAATGAAGCCAATGAACTTGCCAGAAGTAACTCCGAAGACACATTTCAATGGATTCATCCTTAGTTGATATCTTCAGAGCAACTCAAACACCATTCTTAAGTCTTTCAAATGATCACCCCTCTTTCTAGACTTTACCACCAAGTCATCAACGTAGCGTTCAACATTTTTATGGAGTAAGTTATCAAACATATTTTGTATAGCCCTTTGATATGTGACACCAAAATTCTTTATACCAAATGGCATCACTTTGTAGCAATAAATACCCTTAGGTGTGTGAAATGCGGTGAGTTCTTCATCTTTTTGATTATAGATGGAAGAACCATCCATGAAAGACATCGCCTCATAACTAGTGGTGGCATCAATCTTCAACTCTGGAATGGGAAGAAGGAACTCATCTTTTGGGCATGCATTATTGAGATCTCTAAAGTCAACACAAACTCTGATTTGACCATTCTTCTTCCTCATAGGAACAATACTTGAAATCCATGTAGGATATTTGACCTCACGAATAAAGCCTTCCTCAATGAGTTTGTTAACTTCATTTTCTATCAATGGAACCAAGTCTAGCCTAAAACGTCTTTGAGCTTTCTACAGGACGAGAGCCATTTTTGACTGCCAATTGATAGATTGCTACTTTAGGATTCAAGCTAGGCATTTCTTTATTACTCCAAGCGAAGACATCCCTATATTCTTTGAGTATATTCATATAAGAGATTTCTTCATCAACTTCTAGAAAGGCACTCAAGTAAGTTGGCCTTGGGTATTCATCGGTGCCAAGCTTAAATTCCTTTAAATGATCTATTGTGGTATTCACTCCTTTTTCAAGTTTTGGTGGAGCATCTCCATCATCTTTCTTTTCTAGAGGGTCATTGTCATTGACAGATATATGACAACAACATACAATATCTTCCAACTCCTCATTGATCTTCATTTTAGGCAAGGCATCGTGCTCATTATGGATTGTCACATGATATGAGGAGTCTACACTTTCTTCATCTTCCTCATGCTCCTTGGTGTAAACTATAGTGTGAGCTTTTGCCTTGAGTTCCTCTTTATAGAAAACCACAAGTTCCACTCGTCGCCTTATTCTAGAAGGAAGCAAACTCTTGAAATCCTTTTAGATAATAGGTGAAGCAAGCGTTGTCACTTTTAGATAACTTCTCATATTCTTTTTGTTCTTCTTCTTCAATGGACCTAACCTCTCAAACACAGAAGTTCTTGCAATCGATTCTTCAAGTTGATCAAAGACAGAAGGCTTTATGTTGGGAGTAGTGACATCATCTTCAAAAGTTATATGGTTATTGCTTGCACTTCTTATGGAAATGCGAATTAGTGGCGGTTTGCTATAACCTAGGCCTTCAGGTGCTTGCCTAGTTGTATTTTCTGATGGGAGTTTCCTTAACATTGATGGCTCATTTGAGTTATATCTAGCCTTCACAAATAACTTGTAAGCATTGGGATCAAAACCTCCTCGTGTGCATTTTTGTGGGGAGTGCCATATCTCGCACTTAATTTTGAGCGATTGACTTTCCTGACACCTTCGAAGATAAGTTTATTGCATCGATCCATCTAAGAGGAAGAGTTAGCCCTCTCAATGCATTTTCTTAAAGGTTAGATGATTTACCTTTTTCTTTCTTCACTTTTGGAACATAACAAAGCCCGTAAATCAGCTTCTTCTTTGAAGACATGAACTTCACTTATTAAGAATGGGACAAAGTTGTTTAGTGTCGACTTTTACTTTTTCGGCAGTTGCATCGGTTCTTTTTCTTGTGATATTATCAGACTTGATTGATTTGACATCATTAGAATTTGTCCCTTTAACAACATAACCCTTAAAAAAGAATTTTGCATCGCCAAAGTGTATCTCAGCTTCGGTGAAAGGATTATCATCTGCAACTATCTTCCTTTCAATCTTGCATTCAAGATACTTAAAACATTGATAGTAAGAAGATGAGACAATTCTATTCTCATATACCCAAAGCCTGCCAAGTAATATATTCTATGAAGTTTTTGTGTCGATCACATGCATCCGTGTGTTTGATCGCAAATCTTCCATGTGGATTTCTAATTGAATAGAGCATATGGACCTCTCTCCCCCTTGATTAAATCCTTGTATCAACAAAAGACTTTCACTAATTTCTTCAGTTGTGATACCAAGTTCCTTCAATGTGTGGATAGGCCGAATGTTGACTCCAGATCCTTTATGTATTAGGATTCTACTTATCTTTTTCCCTAGCACATGACCCATCATATACAAATGACGATTGTGTAGTGATTTGACAAATAGAAGATCATTATCTGTAAATATGATTTTTGTATCACATACATGTGCTTCTTGTGAAGAAGGTTCAATAAGATTGTCAGATGACGAATGAGACATTATTGGCGAGATTTCCCTTATTGCTTTTTCTTCGTTGTCACTAGGAGACACTTTTGGTGAGGATTCACTCATTGTTCCTTCTTTTTCTATAGGAGGCACCTTCATTGTTTCTTCTGTAAAGCATTGAAAAATGATGTCTCGACATTGTCTTGAGTAGAGTTTGTGCAGAACGAACATGGAAAGAATTCCTCTAGTGTCACAGGACATCAAATTTTCTGGTAGTGATGCACTTCTACCTTTTCCCTCTTTGGGCACTTGATTGATTTTTGCTTCTCCAATTTCTTCACCATTTTCCTTCTAATTGTTTGATCAGATGATTCTTTTCGTAAGCTTGACCTGTTGTGTCTTTGCTTAGTCACAAGAATTCAGCCTTCATCACCATCTATACCAACTTCTTGCTCCAATGACTCTTTTTCATACTTTTCAGAGATATATATTTGGACCGGATCAAGCAAGCCGAATGTGATACAGATCTGGTTAGAACTAGCCTTCTAACCATCTAGGATAATTTTCTTTTCGTTAACCAATTGAATCACTCTATCCTTGAAAACAAAACATTTTTCGAGAGGATGAGTCACAAGTCTATGATACTTGCAATACTTTAGGTCATCAGCTTTTCCAACTTCATCAGGTTGTTTCATTTCTGGCAACTCAATGAGCTTTAACTCGAGCAACTCATCAAAAATCTCAGAAACGTTAGAATCCAAGAAGGGATATTTTTCCCTTGCATCTCCCTAAGTGTCGACTTTTGATTTCACTGTGCTTGGAAATTCGTTCTCACATTTTTCTTCATGCTCTCATTCATAGTGAACTTTGCAGTGGACACATTAACATTCATGGATTCTTTGTTGTCATTTCTGGGCACTAATTTGCTCCATCTCTTGGGTTCTTGCTTGTCTCTTCCTTTGCGAGGATCATGGAGAAACGTCATATATTTTGTAGCAGCGAACATGCTAATCTCCATATCATGAGCGCGAGTAGCTAGATGTTTGAGGGATTGTGGTTTTATTCCTTGTAAGCTTTAAAGAAGCTTCCAGTGCATTTCTTGGATACACATTTCTATTGCAGAAGCTTCACTAAGCCTATCCTTGCAATTTAGGCTCGCATTCATCCATCGATTTATGAAATCTATAACCGGTTCATCCTTTATTTGTTGAGTATTCATGAGTTCTACCCTGCTCACTGTATGCCTCATTTTATAGAAATGATTGAGAAACTCGTGCTTTAGTTGCTCCCAACTATCAATATAATTAGGCTCAAGATCCGTGTACTAATCAAAGGCATTTCATTTTAGAGATCATAAAAACTGCTTGACAAGATGGTCTCCATATGTTCCAGCATTATTACATGTCTCCACAAAATGTGCAACGTGTTGCTTCGAATTTCCTTTATCCTCAAACTATTGAAATTTGGGAGGTTGATAACCAACATGCAGTTTAAAGTTTTCAATTCTTGCAGTGTATGGCTTGGCATACATATGAGAAGACTTGGTGGAGACTTTATACTTATATTTGATTGTGCCTTCAATAAACTCCTTCAAGTGATCGAGTGGGATCATTCCTTCAGAAAAACTGGCATCTCATTAACAAGCAGTGCTTTCTTCATTAGATCTTCGATATCTTGAACTTCAATACCCTTTCCAAGTGCATGGCTCACTTCTCCATCTAAGAGTCCTTCCATCCTATCTATCAACTTATCAATCTGAGACTCTTGGTGTTGTATATGCTTTGTCAATGCTTCAACCAATTTTGTCATATTTGCAAGTTGTTCCTCAGGGGATAAAGCAATAGTCATCGTTGTTTGCATGATCATTGGAGATGTAGGAGAGAAGCATGGATTGTCGCATAATTTGATCTTCAATGGACTCACATTATGCGATGCATGCATAGATGATTGGTTGATTGAATCATAGTTCTTCTTGGTGGCAGAGTTCTTAGAGCCAGATTGCTCAAGAGAGCCAATGTCTTCTTGATCTTTTGAGCAATACTGCTTCCTCTTTCTAAAGCATTTATGGATGTACGTTCTCCTTTTAGAGTCGAAGACCCAAAAACAGGAGTTGATGCGGATGATACTTGAAGTGTTTATTGTCCTAGGGTAGCAACCTTGCTCCTCGTAACAACTCTGAAACATCCAAAGGTAACACCAAGAATTCCTTCAACGTTAGTAGAGAATTTTAAGCTAGTGTCCTTAGAGGCAGTTGATTGAGAGTTAACCTTCTTGGAAGTCATCTCGATATTCTTTGATGCTTGAAAAGTTGAGATGAGAGGTAAAGATCGTCCCACTGTGCATGCCAAAATTTGTAGACAGTAAAATTCGGTTCGAGATAATAAAAATCAAGAAATGAAAAATATCAAAACAATCATTTTATTGATTTAAAGTGTGAGTACTACAATCTCTATGATTCCTCTTAATTTGCCTTTTTGGATATAATTTAAGGGCTCTTGAGCTTGATCTTGAATTTATATTGAACTTGAACTTGATCTTGAACTTGAACTTTATCTTGATCTTTAATTCTAGTTGATTTCAAGGGCTTCGAGCTTGATCTTGAATCTGGTGGTCTTGATCTTGATCGTTCTTGAACTTTATCCTGATCTTAACTTCTAGTTGAATCCAAGGGCTTTGAGCTTGATCTTGAATCTGGCGGTTTCGATTTTGATTGTTCTTGAACTTTATCGTGATATTGACTTCTAGTAAATCTAAGGGCTTCGAGCTTGATCTTGAATCCGATGGTCATGATCTTGATCGTTCTTGAACTTGAACTTTATCTTGATCTTGACTTCTAGTTGAATCCAAGGGCTTCGAGCTTGATCTTGAATCCGACGGTCTTGATCTTGATCGTTCTTGAACTTGAACTTTATATTGATCTTGACCTCTAGTTGAATCCAAGGTCTTCGAGCTTGATCTTGAATCCGGCGGTCTTGATCTTGATCGTTCTTTAACTTAAGCGCTTGAAATCTTGAAGTTTTGAGCTTGTAGAGAAATATGTGGCTTTTGATCCACAAGCTTTCTCTAACTTCTTGTTAGAATTCTTGAACTTGTAGAGATATATGTGGCTTTTAATCCACGAGTTTTCTCTACCTTCTTGTTTCAATTCTTGGTTCCTTTTCTGAATTATGAGGACCCCTATTTATAGTTTTAGAATAGAAGAGTTATGATAGGAATAGGATTCCCTTCGGCCAATTAGATTTAAATGACATGACATATGGGCTTTATGGAGCAGACTTTAATTAAGTTCATATTTTTTAGATTTTAATAATTAACTCAATTATATTAATCCATAATATTTATTTGGACTAATATATTCATGAATTTAATATAATTCGAATCATTTTATAAATTTATATTTAATAAATTTTCAATGATTACAATATGATAAAACTTGAAGGGTGTGTTTGGAATGAAGGAAAACATTTTACAGAAAATATTTTCCAATTAGTCTATGTTTGGTTGGCTTAAATGTTCTGGAAAATATATTTTTAAATCAACTCATTTTCCTCAAATTTAAGGATATGACTTCCCTACAAAAATTAAGGAAAACTATTCCAAAACTCTACTTCATCCTTCAATTTTTATTTTCTTACCATACCCCGTACGCCGTACCCGACCCTCCAAATCCAAAAAAAATTATTAAATTTTAAATTTTTTTCAAATATGCCATCAAAATTTTAGAATTGGTTCATCTATGTCATCTGTTAAAAGTTTGACTCATCTATGCCATCCGTTAAAAGTTAGACTCATCTATGTCATTGTTGTTAAAGAATAGGCTCACTCATGCCATTTTTTTAGCTCCGGTTTTGCAAAACCATTTTTCATATCCCTAATAACTTTTAACACTTTTCAATTGGAGTTTTTGGATCAAATGTATGCTTTTACTTTTTCTTATTTAGGAACAACAAGAACACATAAAGAAGATTAATAATCTCCAAATTTTCAACATCTTCAATTCTTCACGAAATCACCCGTTTGGTCATAGATTTTCCAAGTAAAATTTGGGGGGAAATTTGGCAAATAGTGTTTTTCCATACAATTTGTCATTATTTGGAAAATATTGTTGGCAAATAAACCAAATTCCCAAATACTAGAAAAAACTAGTATTTGGGCCAAATCTCATTATTTGGGATCTTTTAAAATTTTAAATTTTACACCAAATTTTTATCTTTTAAAAAAACATCTTCTATATTAGTTGTTTGTGCTGTATTATTTTACGTAAACACCAAAGTAGTGATGAAATATTCAACGAATATAAAAGTGATCATATGATTATTGATGAAAATGATGAACAATCGGCTTATAATAACAAAGTTATGTGCTTTGTCTACTTCACGATGTATGGAATGATGCTTGTTGCACGCACTCCGAACTACCATATTGCTGTAGTGTAATGGACACTAGTTATTTGTTGCAACGAAGATCCAATTGACTTGTAATACAAACCTACTGCTAGTTTTGATAGTTTTTATAACTTATGGGTATAAACCTAAAAAAGTGGAATATGTTTTCCAAATACTATGGACAAACACATGGTGAAATTTCACCCAAATTGAGTTTTGAAAGTTGGCATGTACACGTGACTACCAGATTTTGGGGTGTTAGTAGAATGAACAAGTTTTTCTACTTTTATATTGTTTTTGCTTTATCTTTTCGCTTTTCTTTCATTTCGTTGGGTTGAGGCTGACTTGTCATGGTGGGAATAAACAAGTACCATCATATCCATTTTTGGATCATGAAAAATGGTATCAGAGTCCCAGGTCCATAGGTCTCATGTGTATACAAGCCAAGTCTAAGTAGAGTCCTGAGGATTGGTACGGATATGCATATACTTATCCTTGAGAGGATATAAAGAATGTTGGGATATTATGCGTTATTACCTTCATTTGTGCTGAGTTGCCGCATGTGGTTTTGGCAGATGCCGAGGATCAGAGCTTCTATTTCAAGGTAGAGGGGAGGCAGTTGTTCAAACCCCAGCTAGGGATAGGGGTAGGGCTCAAGCTAGAGGTCGTGCTCGTGGAATAACATCAGTTAGAGTTCATGCCTATGGAGCGGCACCAGCCAGATGTAAAGCTAGAGAAGTTTCACCTGAGCCAGAGGTTGAGCTTGCTAAGGACCAGGTTCCTCCCAAGTTTGGAGCTCCTTTTTATTAGGAGACTTTGTTGAGGATGTTGGGTGTGCTAGAGAACTTTTCTCTTCGAGTGGTGCAACAGGTACACCACATGGTTCTCAGACTAGATTAGGGGCATAGACTCCTGGTGAGCAACAAACTCTGGATATTTAGGATCTTGTGGGTTAGCCACTAGTGGTTTCAGCATAGATTATAAGTGTTCAAATTGCTCTGGAGGTTATTTTGATGACAGCTGAGCAGTAGTGTTACGAGATGTCTCAGAAGATAAAACCACCATAGTTTCAGGGAGGTAAGAGTGAGGATGCTCATGAGTTCTTGATTTTGTGCCATGAGATGCTTGAGGTAGTCGGTATGGTGGATGCTCGTGGCATCTGATTTGTTGCACTTGAATTTTGTGGATGCACAAGAGAGAGGCGGAGGATTTCTGTGAGGTCCCGACTAGTTTGATTTCCCCTAGTAAAGTGGGATGGATTTTGCTAGTGCTTTCTAGGACCATTTCATTCTTTAAATGTCACGACCCAGAGGTAGCCCCTAGATGTAACACGGCGTATGGAATCCCGAAGGACTCCACACAAGCCTCTTAGTTCTGATAACATAAGTAAATAGAATAATGAGAGAAAACACATTTCAAGTCTAAAAAGTTTTCATAAACGAAAGTGGAAGTCTAGATACTTTGTCTCAATGTAGCCATCTATTTCAATATTAAATGAAATAGGGCCTAGCTCATACAACATGTTCAAAAGGGAAAGTACATGAAAGAAGCTAAAACATAAGAAGTTCATCCTCGAACCATGAGGATTCACCAATCTCGGGAACACAATCGAATTCAAGCTCTAGCCACGAGAATTACCACCTTCAAAATGGACCCTACACTTGGAAAAAATATAGGTAAAAGTAGGTGATAGTACAAAAAAGCACTAAGTATGATAGCCATGCATAAAAACACTTAAATCATACTAAAAGGGACATTTCATTTCGAAGCATGCATTTTACAAAGTTTAAACATCATCATGGAGATAGTTGGAAAACATAACTGAAAACATTATCTTGAATGCAAGCTAGCCTTATCTTGAAAACCTTTGAACACTTATGAGATACTTCTATAAGCTTGCCTTAGTTCATGATTACTTTGAAAACTAAGGGATTCTTCTTTAAGCAAGCCTTAGTCCAATATTAAACTTCTTGTTATTGTGGGAAATAAGCCTTAACCAAAATGATACCATGTGAGCTTAACATGGAATCCGGTGACTCCCTCACCGAAAAGGGGTGGTCTACTTGTCTAAGGTAGAAACAGTAAATCTTAGCTTAGGTGGATCCACTAGCTAAATAGCCTATGATGGCACATAGTTTATGGGATAAGAAGATTTTTACTAGAAATCCGACCTTACTGCGGAGAGATTCCATCTCAAGAGATTGCTTCTAGAAACCCGGCCTTACTATGGGAGAGCTTTCATCTCATACAATATCCACTCGATACAAAGCATTAAATTCCTACAGAGTAGTAATTAAGTCTTGACTTAACTCCATTACTCATGAAACGGCGCCCTTGGCCTATCGATTCAAGATAAATCACTAGAATAGCTGATTAGTCACTCGTGAAAGGGTGCCCTTGGCCTATCAATTCAAGGTACATCAATTAAGATAACTATTTAGATCATGCGTGAGAAAACCTTTCATCATCCATGATTACTTGCTCTTAGATTCAACTAGGTGAAAAAGTCTTTCAACCTTAGAACCTTCATTACTCATGCATAGGTGTGTATAGGAGTATGCTGTTTTAACAAGATTACAACAACTACGACAACATGAATACTTTACTCTCAAAGCATCATCAATACAATTGCATAGATTTCATAAACAATACATAATCTCATACTATACCTCCTTGCGGTTTTAAACTTTCTTTCAGTCATCACTTCTAGAATTGAAGCATTAGGCATGGATATCATTATAATTCAAGTGATTCTATCACCTCATGTATTAATTCATAAAACTCATTTTTCATCAACAAAGATCCACATCATATCATCAACTTTGAGAAATATGGGATTTACATGGGTTCTTGGGGATATACCATAAAAATCATAGGAAATCATCAATTCATGCTTAATATAACATAGTTCAACTATTAGAATCAAGTTTGAAAGGAACCCATGACTTTTGAATCAAATCCAAACAATTGGGGATTTCTATCTTTTTGAAATTGGAGATTTTGAGAGGCTTCCATGGATGAAAGTTATTCATGGATAAAAACTACCATACCTTAACAAAAAAGCCCAATGAATTTGATGTACAAAAGCTTGCTCTTGAACCCTAGCTTGAATCTCCCTTCTCTTCTTCTTCCTCAAGTTTCTAGAGAGAGAATATATTGGAGGGGATGAACTTTGGGAATTATTTTGGGTTTTGGAAAATATGACTTAATTAGGTGAGTTTTAGAGTTAAAATGACTTATATAGTGACCCTAGACTTGGGAAAAATGACATTACTTAAGTTGGATTAAAATTGGAAAAGACCCAACTGTCCATGAAAATAACTGTCAGCCCACGACTGATGGACCCTGACCAACAAACCATGGATGGACCTACGGTACATCCTGGTCAGCCGTGGTCTGGACAGAGAGTTTTGGCCATTGACGGACCCCTCGAAAATGGACCGTAAACTCACCTATAGTTCGTGGGTCCAGTCATGAACTTGTCCTGGAGATTTTTCTGAGGTACCCAACCATGGACCCCCCCTACGGTCCATGGTTGGCCACCGTGGATGGCACCTGGATCTTGCTAAAAAGCTGCTATTTGCCTCATTACGAATTTGGGGTGTTACATTATCTCTCCCTTGGGATCATTCATCCTCGAATGGGATTCTAAGCACATTTCTAAACAAAAAGACTTAAGACTAGCAGCCCATCATGAATGCATAAATCAAAGGAAGAAATAACAACTTCAACTCAAACATAGTCAATGCATCACAAGGAAGTAGGAACTACATCTAATAACCCATTATGCATTAAATCTCAACATTTCTCATGGTCTTAGGAGGAATTACCTTCTCTAAGATGAAACATGCTCAACACAATCTCATGGAGCCTTTATGCAATTTACTCTAAAAAAAATAATTAAAGCATGTTCAACAATTCATCTCATGAAGCATATAGGCAACTCTTACTCAATGCACAACATCATGAGGAAAATCAATCATGTAAACTCATTTTCTTGCTGAACTTAAATTTCTCATGAACATGCACAACCTAGGGAAATCACCCAGAACTCAATTAACACACATGACTCCCAAAATAAGGAAAACTCAACAGGAACTACTTACCTCAGGGTAGAATAGGAGTAGAAGGAAAAAGAAGAGGATAGTGAGATTTCATGTCGGCCTTGGTCTCCCAAGTAGCACCCTCAACTAGTTGATTCCTCCATAAAAATTTCATGGAAGATATTTCCTAGTTTCTCAATCTCTTGACTTGTCGGTCTAGAATCTCTACCAGAACTTCCTCATATGAAAGACTTTTATCAACCCCCAACCCTTCTAAGGGGATTATGAATGATGGATTTCTAACACACTTCTTAAGCATAGAGACACGAAACACCGGATGGAACGAATCCAAATCACTTGGCAATTCTTACTCATAGGCAACTTTATCAATACGCCTCAAAATTTGGTATGGGTCTACATACCGGGGACTAAGTTTCCCCTTCTTTTCAAATATCATCACACCCTTCATGGGTGATATTTTCAAATAGACCCAATTATTTACTTCAAACTATAGATCCCTTCTCCTTACATCAGCATAATACTTTTGCCGGCTTTGAGCCATTTTCAACCTCTCTCTACTGAGTCGGACTTTCTCAATGGCCTCTAAAACCAATTCAGGACCTATCAAAGCAATTTATCCCACCTCGAACCAACCTATAGGAGATCTACACCTCCTACCATACAAGATCTCGAATGGAGCCATACCAATACTTGAGTGATAACTATACTCGTAGGCAAACTCTACCAATGGCAAATGGTCATCCCAATTACCCTTAAAGTCAATTGCATAA
The DNA here is from genome assembly GCA_037074985.1 of Solanum bulbocastanum. Taxonomy (NCBI): domain Eukaryota; kingdom Viridiplantae; phylum Streptophyta; class Magnoliopsida; order Solanales; family Solanaceae; genus Solanum; species Solanum bulbocastanum. The sequence goes on along the minus strand of CM073597.1, from coordinate 34,450,138 downwards.
GCCCTAAACATATCTTCCAAAGTTTGGATGGTGTGACCCGCTTGCCCATCGGTTTGGGGATGAAAAGTCGTGCTAAGCTTAACCTTGGTGCCAATACCCTTTTAAAATGACCTCCAAAAGTAAGAAGTGAATTCAGGGCCACGATCGAAAAGAATGGATAAAGGTACTCCATGCAACTTCACCATCTCTCTTATATTCCACTTGGCATAGTCCTCCTTTGATTAGGAATCCTTGATAGGAATAAAGTGAGCCAATTTTTTCATCTGATCTACAATAACCCAAATGGAGTCATGTTGTCTCCTGTGCGAGGCAAATCAACAATAAAGTCCATATTCACCTCTTCCCACTTCCAAGTAGGAATACCTATATCTTGGGATAAACCTCCCGGTCTTTGATGTTCAACATTAACTTGTTGGAGATTAGGACACTTTGCCACAAATTATGCGATATCTTTCTTCATCCATTCCACCAATAGTCCTCTCGCAAGTCACGGTACATCTTGGTGGCTCCCGGGTGAATAGAATACTAATAACTATATGCTTTTGACAAGATTTTCTCTCTCATGTCATCAACATTAGGAACACATAAACAACCTTGGTATCTTAGTACACCATATCCCCCTTTTAGAGAAAGCCTCTACGGATTTATTATGTAACGCCTTTTTCAATGCAACCCAAATGGGATGAAGACCTTGCTTAGATTTCACATCTGCCACAGAAGATGATTCAAACCCATTGTGAACCATAACACCACCTTGGTGGAGTTAACTAATTGAACACCTAATCGGGCCAACCTATGAACATCTCGGACCAAATCTTTCTTATCATCTTCTATATGAGCAACTCTACCTATAGACAATTGATTAAGAGCATCTGCTACCACATTGACCTTGTCGGGGTGATAAAGAACACTCATGTCATAATCTTTCAATAATTGAAACCACCTCCTTTGGCTAAGATTCAATCCTTTTGACTAAACACATATTGTAAACTTTTGTGATCGGTAAACACATCAACATGAACCCCATATAGATAATTACTACAAATCTTTAAGGCAAAAACGACCACCGCTAATTCAAGGTCATGGGTAGGATAATTCTTCTTATGGACTTTAAGTTTCCTTGAAGCATAGGAAATCACTTTACCATTTTGCATAAGCACACGTCCCAACCCAACTCTAGAGGCATTACAATACACCACAAAGCCATCCGTACCTTCCGGTAAAGTTAACACCGGAGCGGAAGTAAGTCTATCCTTCAACTCTTGGAAACTTTTCTCACAAGCTTCCGACCAAATGAATTCAGCCTTCTTTTGATTCAAAGTCGTCATCAAAGAGGCAATGGAAGAAAATCCCTTGACAAACCTTCTATAATAATATTCCAAACCCAAGAAGCTTTTAATATCTAAAGATGTTAGAGGTCTTGGCCAAATCTTGACCATATCCATCATCTTAGGATCCACCTCAATACCCTTACTTAACACAGTATGACCAAGGAAAGCCATGGACCTTAACCAAATTTCACACTTGCTAAACTTTGCTAAGAGTTGATTGTCCTTAAGAACTTGCAATACAATCCTCAAATGGTCAACATGCTTATTCTCACTCCTTGAATAGATCAAAATGTCATCAATGAACATAATCACAAACATGTCAAGGTATTGTCTAAACACCCTATTTATCAAGTCCATACACACTGCCAGAGCATTAGTTAATCCAAACGACATTACCAAAAACTCATAATGAACGTATCGGGTTCTAAAAGTAGTCTTTGGAATATCCTCACCTCTTACCCTTAATTGGTGATAACCCGACCTAAGGTCAATTTTTGAGAAATAACTTGCCCCTTGTAGTTGGTCAAACAAATAATATATCCTTGGAAGAGGATACTTGTTCTTAATGTTCACTTTGTTCAAATGACGATAATCGATGCACATACGAAGAGACCCATCTTTGTTTCTAAAAGATAACACAGGAGCACCCCATGGTGAGATACTCGATCGGATAAAGACCTTATACAATAAGTATTTCAGCTGTTCTTTCAACTCCTTTAACTCAGTCAGGGCCATTCTATAAGGAGGAATTGAGATAGGTTGCATATTTGGGAGAAGGTTAATGATGAATTCTATTTCCCGCTCGGGAGGAATACTAGGTAGATCATTTAGTAACAATTCTGAAATCTCATTTACAATGGGGACCGACTCAAGAGTATGGGTTTCAGAATTTACATCCCTCACCCTAACAAGATGGTAAATGCAACCCTTAGAGATTATCTTTCTAGCTTTAAGACATGAGACGATTTGACCCTTAGGCATAGAATTTCCCCCCTTCCATTCAGGGACAGGCTCATTCGGGAACTAAAATTTGACTACACGAGTCCTACAATCAATCGATCCATAACAAGAGTGCAACTATTCCATACCAAGAATAACATCGAAATCTAACATGTCAATCTCTACCAAATCTACAAGAGCAAATCTATGGTATAGGGAAATGGGGAATCTTCTATAAAACCTCTTAGCCATCACAGAATCACCAACAAGAGTAGAGACAGAAAAAGGTTCTAACAACACATTAGGGAGCATATCAAATCTCATTGCCATATATGGCGTCACAAAAGACAAAGTAGTATCGGGGTCTAACAAAGCATACACATCTATATGGAAAACTTTTAACATACCGATGACCATGTCTGGAGAATGTTCTCGTTCACCTTGGTTTTGGAGAGCATATAAGTGGTTTTACTTGGGAGCATTGGAATTTGAACCACTAGGAAGAGGTTGCTTGACCTCTCTTCCCTTAGCTGTATGCATTGGGCAATATCTCATTTGGTGACCACTCTTACCATAATAATAACAACTATCCATGCTGGCTAGAAACTTACCATCGTGCCTCCTTCCACACTTAGCACAATTAGGCCTAGAAAATGAAGATCCACTACCATTACCTCCTTAAGGATTGGGGTTTAGTCACTCTATCTCTAGTGAACTTAGAAGGAGCATTGAAGGAACCTTGGTTGGAAAACCTTTGTTTAAATCTTGGCTGACCATGTCCATCGGACCTTGAATTGGAGAATTCCCATCATCGATCCTATCCCTCTTTACCTCCCTATTCTTTTCCTTTAGTTTTGATTCTTCAATTTGTTGGGCATGCACCATAAGACGTGAGATATCCGTATCATGCATAAGCATTACCGTTGGACATTCTTTCTCTATCATGTTAGAGACGCCCTTCACAAACTTACTCATCTTAGCTATATAACCCGCCACCATAGTTGGAGTGTACTTGGATAGTTGGGTGAACTTTAGAGTGTACTCCCTCACATTTATACTTCCATGGCGAAGGTTAATGAACTCTTGAACCTTTTGTTCCCTTATCTCAAAGGGAAAGAACCTATCAAGAATAGCATATTTAAACATTTCCCACTCTATGGGATCCGCTCCACCGACCTCCCATCCTTTCATTGATAATACCACACTTGAGAAACACCTTTAAATTGATAAGCAACCAATTCCTCCTTCTCTATCGGAATTACCACCATAATTTAAAGTACCTTATAAACTTCATCGATAAATTATTGAGGATCTTCCTTAAGTTTGGAGCCATAAAATTCCGGAGGGTTCATACTTGCAAAGTCCCTCACTCTTGAAGCCGCAAAATTCATATTAGTGTTCACAAGAGACACCACCTCTCTATTGGCTTGTACCGTCAAGGCTTGAGTCAACATTTGGTAAGCCGACCTAACCTCCACATTTGTTAGATTCTCGACCAAAGGATCAACTGGAGCTCATGAGGAGCTCCTTGACTCACATTGTTTTCCTCATTCCTTCTAGCGAAAGCCTTTTGAGTAGTCATATCATGTAGACCATCGGGTAAGGATTAGGAGAAAAACCTTATAGAGTTAAACTCTATCGCATAACTTAAGAGTCATGAAAAAAGTGGAATTTCCTAAACATCTTGTAGCTTCTCATCCATAAATATGGCGCACATCACACTCATGAACAAGACTCTACTAGACGTGGCGTATGAGACATAATCCTAGAATCATTATAAGCCTTGTGCTCTGATTACCAAGTTTGTCATGACCCAGGGGTACCCCTAGATATAACACGGTGTATGGAATCCCGAAAGACTCCACACAAGCCTCTTAGTTCTCATAACATAAGTAAATAGAATAATGAGAGAAAACACATTTTAAGTCTAAAATTTTTTCATAAACGAAAGCGAAAGTCTAGACACTTTGTCTCAATGTAGCCATTATTACAATATTAAATGAAATAGGGCCTAGCCCATACAACATGTTCAAAAGGGAAAGTACATGAAAGAAGCTAAAACATAAGAAGTTCATCCACGAACCATGAGGACTCATGAAGCTCGGGAACACAATCAAATCCAAGCTCTAGCCACGAGAATTACCAAAACCTACACTTGGGGAAAATGTACGTAGAAGTAGGCGTTAGTACAAAAAAGCACTAAGTATGACAGTCATGCATTAAAACACTTAAAACATGCTAAAAGGGACATTTCATTTCAAAGCACACACTTTACCAAGTTTAAACATCATCATAGAGATAGTTGGAAAAGATAACTCTAAACATCATCTTGAATGAGAGCTAGCCTTATCTTGAAATCCTTTGAACACTTATGGGATACTTCTTTAAGCATGCCTTAGTTCATGATTACTTTGAATACTACGAGACGATTCTTTAAGCAAGCCTTAGTCCAATATTAAACTTCTTGTTACTGTGGGAAATAATCCTTAACCAACATGAGACCATGTGAGCTTAACGTGGAATCCGGTGACTCTCTCACGAAAAAAGGGTGGTCTACTTGCCTAAGGTAGAATCGGTAAATCTTAGCTTAGGTGGATCCACTAGCTAAATAACCTATGAGGGCACATAGTTTATGGGATAAAGAGATTGTACTAGAAACCTGGCCTAACTACGGGGGAGTTTATCTCAAGAGATTGCTTCTAGAAACCCAACCTTACTACAGGAGATCTTCCAACTCATATAATATTCGCTCTGTGCTAAGCATTAAATTCTTGTAGAGTAGTTATTAAGTCTTGACTTAACTCCATTACTCATGAAAGGACGCCCTTGGCCTACCGATTCAAGATAAATCACTAGAATAGCTCATTAGTCACTCATGAAAGGGTGCCCTTGGCCTACGGATTTAAGGTACATCATTTAAGAAAACTCTTTAGATCATATGTGAAAAAACCTTTCACCATCCATGATTACTTGCTTTTAGATTCATTTAGATGAGAAAATCTTTCAACCTTAGAATCTTCATTACTCATGCATAGGTGTGTATATGAGAATGTCCTTTCAACAACACAACAACAACAACAACATGGATACTTTACTCTCAAAGCACCATTAATACAATTGCATAGATTTCATTGACAATGCACAATCTCATACTATACCTCCTTGAGGTTCTAAACTTTCTTTCAATCATTACATCTAGAATTCAAGCATTAGACATTGATATCATTATAATTCAAGTGATTCTATCACCTCATGCATTAATTCATAAAACTCCTCTTTCATCAACAAAGACCCACATCATATCATCAACTTTGAGAAATATGGGATTTACATGGGTTCTTGGGGATATACCATAAAAACTATAGGAAATCATAAATTCATTCTTAATATAACATAATTCAATCATTAGAATCAATTTTGAAAGGAATCCATGACTGTTGAATCAAACCCTTACCATTGGGGATTTCTATCTTTTTGAAATTTGAAATTTTGAGAGGACTCCATGAATGAAAGCTATCCATCGATGAAAACTACCATACCTTAACAAAATAGACCAATGAATTTGATGTACAAAAGCTTGCTCTTGAAGAACCCTAGCATGAATCTTCTTCCTCCTCTTCTTCCTCAAGTTTCTAGAGAGAGAATATTTTGGAGGGGATGAACTTTGGGAATTATTTTTGGGTTTGGAAAATATGATTTAATTTGGTGAGTTTTAGAGTTAAAATAACTTATATAGTGACCCTAGACTTAGGCAAATGACCTCACTGAAGTTGGATTAGAATTTGAAAAGACCCAATTGCCCTTGAAAATAACTGTCAGCCCATAACCGACGGACCCTGACCGACAGAACGTGGATGGACCTATGGTCCATCCTGGTCAGCTGTGTTCTTGAAAAAGTGTTTTGGCCATCGACAGACCCTGGGCAATGGACTTTGGACGCACCTATGGTCTGTGGGTCCAATCGTGGACCTGGTCTAGAGATTTTTTTGAGGTGCCCTACCACAGACCCACCTACGGTCCTTGGTTGGCCACCACGGATGGCACTAGGAACTTGCTGAAAAGCTGCTATTTGTCTCATTTCAAATCTGGGATGTTACATTTGATCTTAAGAGAATAGAGCTGATTGAGGTTTGAGAGCTTATCTGTAACATCTCGCTAATAGAAAGAACTAGAAAGAGCTAGAATTAGAAAGAATCATTTTTGGAAAGAATGAAAAGTCTTGAAAATTAGTTAAGTTATGTTAAGTTTGAGTTTTGGGTCAACTTCAAACGATCAAAACTCCTAGCTCAGGATGAATTAGGTGTGCTAAAAGATATAGTAGTAAAGAAATCTTTGAATTTTCTTTCCAACGGCACCGAGTTTACTCAATTTTGAATTCGTATGAGGAAGATATGCCCATTAAAAGTCGGGTTGTCTAGATAAGGAAAATCAAAACCGGATTTTTAAGGGGTATTTTGGTCATTTCCATACCCACTTGATATAATTCATTTTTAGCAAAGTAATTAAGGTCAAAACTGAATTGGTTCAGTTCGCACAATTGAAAATTCACGCTAGGGCTTTAGAGAGAAGAACGCAAGAGAGAAGAGAAGAGGAACAATCAAGATTCATTATCTTCATAAGGAATTGATTGTGGATTTCATCAAGGATTTGATCCTACAAGGTATGAGTGACTTTCATAATGTAGGGTTCACTCACCCATGTGCCAAACATGGTTAATTCAACGTGAATTTGTTCTAAAACTATTAGAAGTTTGAATGTTCTTGATGAGTGTTCTTGAATTGCTTTCGTTCTTGAATTTGGGTTGAGATTGAGAAGTTCATGAGAGTTTAATGTTGATTATTAAATTTACTTTGAGTTGTATTCTTGTGTATATGTTTTGGGTACCTGAATCTAAAGAGATATTGAGAAAAAAAATCCAAATTAATCGAATTAAGGTCAGAAAGAGAGAGAAAAAGTTCGTCGGTTTTACCTTGGGCATTGCTGGCACGACGCACCCCCGTTGCACCAGGAAGGCTGGGGAGACACACCAGCAGTGCTCCAAAATGAGCCCCAGTAACTTAAGGGCTGGCGTGGCGCGCCAAGAATGAGTCTAGGTCATCTGCCCCCACTCGTTTTTCATCGTTTAGCCCGTTTAAGTCCTTCTAAAGTGTACTAACACTTCCAATTGATTCTAACTACTCTAAATGAATTCTAAACATCTAGAAATCATCCATAAACTTGAATCATAACCTTGAATCCATAAATTCAAATTCAAGGAAAGTTAAGAGCCAAGTCTAGAAAGTTCATAGAATCTTTCCAAGAAGTCTTTTACAAATGTTTTAATCTTGTTTTAAGACTTGAGTTTTGAGTTAAGCAAAAGTAACAAATGAAGTTCATTTCTTCAAAAAGAGTATATGGGAACTAAGTATTCCCAAAGAGTAGATGTTTTCACATTTAAACAGGAGAGGAAACATTGATTTCCAAGAAAGCTTTCCAGCTAGTTTTTGAGTTATTATCTCAAACCACAGAAAGAGTTTTTATTTTTAAAACATATGAGCTGAGTATTTGGGGAGTAGTATTGAGCACCAATGTGGGGACGAGTTCATAACAACTCAATGTATCCATAAATCATGTAGCCATCGTGGGAAGAAAGGGTCATACTTTTTAGATGATTCCTTAGTACTTTTTAGCATAGACAAGTTGATCCACTTAGTTGAGGCGTTCTATATCCCAAAAAGTTATAGGACAGTTCTGGCAGCGTGGACGAGACGTTGTATCATCACATAGCTCATAGTGATGGTTGTTGGTTTGAGAAACTCCTACAAAGTTAATTACTTTATTGTATATATGTATATTGAGTTGTTTCTTACTATTTTAAATGTTTTATATAAACTACATCTTTACTATTGTTTATTTATACATTGAGATGAGTATCCATGAGTTGAGTAAATCTGAGGTAAGTGCTTCTTCATATTCCAGTTCAAGCTTATGTCATGTTTAGTTTTCCCCTCGCATGCTCGTACATTTAATTTAATGACACCGTTTGGCCTGCATTATTTTATGATGTAGATACAAGCAATCAAGATTAGCATCCAGCGTCTCGTTGATCCAGTTGAGCACTCAGAGTCAGTTGTTGAGCCTCCTTTCTTCCAGAGGATTCCTTTTTCTATGCTTTGATTAGTTAGTTGTTAGGATGATTAGGGGTCTTGTCCTAACATCCCTCTTAGCATCTATAGCCATATAGACAGTTAGATATGAGTTCATTAGTGTTGTATTTTAGACATTTTGCAATAAGACTTGAGTTGCCATTTTGGCTAGTTTAATACTTCTTTAGGCTATTGCATGAGTTATCCTTTGATACTGTTTATCTTATTATTTAATTCTTCTTGTATAAGTTAAACCAGGCCAAGGGTTTACTTGGGAACAACAATGGTTCTTGAGTGCCAGTCCCGCCCAGGGTGTGAGAAACTTGGTATAAGAGCCTAGAGTTCAAGAGTCCTAAGGAGTCTATGAAGTCGTGTCTATAGAGTCCTAGTTATCGGTGTGAAGTGTGCCACATCTATAATTAGGAGGCTGCAACATTTAGAGTTTCCTTCACTTTTTTCACATTAATTTCATGTGGTTAAGTTATTCTCTATGAAGTTTCTTTCTAACTTATGCTTGAGTGTGTGTTTCAGTTGATCATGCCTCCACGAAGAGCTGTCTGAGGTCGTCCTGCTTAGAAGAATGTTGAGAAGAAAGGGGTACCTAATGCACCTAAAGTGCAACCCCAAGGAGAGGTCACCAATGCTAAATTTCGAGAAGCAATCCGAATGATAAGTCAAGTTGTGACCAACCAAGTTGGGCAACAAAGTGGGGCTTGATAGGAAGAGGTTGATACTTTGAGGGTCCGAGAGTTCTTGAGAATGAATCCTCCAAGATTCACTAGTTCAACCACTACTGAGGATCCAAAAAACTTTGTTAAGGAACTGCAAAAAGAATTTGAGGTAATGCACGTTACTAATGCTGAACGAGTGGAACTAGCTGCATATCAACTGAAGAATATTGCTAGGACTTAGTTTGATCAGTGGAAGAAGAGTAGGGATGAGAATGCACCGGTGTTGAGTTGGGCTATGTTTGAGAAGGCTTTCTTGGGGTGTTTCCTTCCCCGTGAACTCAGAGAAGCCAAGGTATGGGAATTCCTTACCCTTAAGTAGGATTCACTAAGTGTTCATGAGTTTGGGTTGAAGTTCACCCAATTTTCCCGATATGCTCCCGGAGATGGTTGCATATATAAGAAGTAGGATGAGTTTGTTTGTTGCTGGGTTGTCTCATATGTCGAGTAAGGAAGGTAAGGCTGCGATGCTAATAGGTGACATGGATATAGTAATGTTGATGGTTTATATGCAGCAGGTTGGGGAAGAGAAGCTGAGGCATACGGAGAAGTTTAGAAATAAGAATGCTAAGACAGGAAATGAGTCTGGGCAACAAAGGAGTAATGTGAATTGTTCGTCCTTTCAGTAAAATCAAAAGATACCTGCTAGTTCACCTGCACCCAGAAACAAAGGTGAGTATAATGGTTAGAATTCACAGAACTTCAAAGCTAGACCTGCACAGTCTCAAGGTAGTGTGGCACAAGGAGGTAACTGGGCTCCTACATGTGCTAAGTTGGTAGAGACCACCTAGGTAAGTGTCGCAATGGCTCCACAAGTTGTTTCAAATGTTGACAAGAGGGTCACTTTATGAAAGAGTGCCCCAAGAATCGGCAAGGTAATGGGAATTAGGGCAATAGAGCTCAATCTTTATCAGTTGCTCTACCAGATAGAGATGTACCTAGAGAAGCTACTTTCAGTATTGGCGGAGGAGAAAACCGCCTTTATGCGATCACTAGTCATCAAGAGCAAGAGAATTCTCCAGTTGTTGTCATTGGTATGATCAAAGTCTTTACTCTTAATGTTTATGCTTTTCTAGAGCCACGAGCAGTTTATCTTTTGTGACTCCTTATGTTGCAATGAAATTTGATTTTCTTCCTGAGAAACTTTGTAAGCCCTTCTATGTTTCTACACCTGTTGGGAAGTGTATTCTAACTAAGCGAGTCTATCATGATTGTGTCATTTCCATCAATCACAAGAACACCATGGCTGATTTAGTTGAGTTAGACATAGTGGATTTTGATGTCATTCTAGGTATGGACTGGCTTCATTCCTGTAATGGCTCCATTGATTGTAAAACTCGACTTATTAGGTTCCAAATTTATAATGAACCAGTTAATTTCGTACCTTAAGGCGAGAAAGTTAGTTTCCAATGGATGTGTCTATCACTTAGTCGGAGTTAATGACTCTAGTGTTGAGACACCTCCTATTGAATCAGTTTCAGTTGTGAGTGAGTTTCCAGAAGTCTTTCTAGATGATCTACCCAGAGTCTCCCTAAGAGAAATAGACTTCGGTATAGATATTCTTCCAGATGCTCATCCTATATCTATTCTGCCATATAGAATAGCTCCAGCAGAGTAGAAAGAGCTAAATGAATAGATGAAAGATCTCCTTGATAATGGTTTTATTCGACCAAGTGTCTCACCATGGGGCACTCTGGTCTTATTTGTGAGGAAGAAAGATTGTTCCCTTAGAATGTGTATAGATTCCTATCAGTTGAACAAGGTTACCATTAAGAACAAGTATTCTCTTCCGAGAATTGATGATCATTTTGATTTGCTTCAGGATGCTACTTGTTTCTCGAAGATAGATCTCAAATTAGGCTACCATCAGTTAAGAGTAAGGGATTGTGATATTCCAAAGACAGCCTTCAAGACCCGTTATGGTTATTATGAGTTCCTAGTTATGTCCTTTGGTTTGACCGATGTGCCTACAACATTCATGGACTTTATGAATAGAGTATTCAAGCCTTACTTAGATATGTTTGTTATCGTGTTCATTGATGACATTCTAATCTATTCAAGGAATGAGGAAGATCATGCTAGCCATCTTAGAATAGTTCTCCAAACTCTAAAGGATAGAGAGTTGTATGCTAAGTTCTCTAAGTATGAGTTTTGACTTGAGTCTGTGGCATTCTTAGGCCATATAGATTTTGGTGATGGGATTGGAGTTGACACTCAGAAAATAGAGGCAATTCAGCATTGGCCTAGACCCACATCTCCAATTAATATTACGAGTTTCTTGGTGTTGGTTGGATATTATACAAAGTTTGTAGAGGGGTTATCATCTATTTCATCCCATTTGAACCAAGTTGACTCAAAAAATAGTAAAGTTTCAATGGTCTGAAGCTTGTGAGAAAAACTTTCAGGAATTGAAAAAGAGGTTGACTACTGCCTTAGTATTGACCTTATCGAAAGCTACACAAGGCTTTGTTGTATATTGTGATGTGTCTAGAGTTGGTTTGGGTTGTGTGTTAATGCAGAACGACAAAGTTATAGCTTATGCCTCCAAACAACTTAAGGTTCACGAGAAGAATTACCCAACCCATGATTTAGAGTTGGCTGTTGTAGTATTAGCATTGAAAATATGGAGTCACTATCTTTATGGTGTTCATGTGGATGTGTTCACCGATCACAAGAGTCTCCAGTATGTGTTTAGTCAGAGAGAGCTTAATCTCAGACAGAGGAGGTGGTTAGAGTTACTCAAGGCTCAGACAAAGGAGGTGGTTAGAGTTACTCAAGGATTATGGCATGAGTATTCTGTATCACCCTGGTAAGGCTAATGTTGTTTCTGATGTTTTAAGTAGGTTGTCTATGGGTAATACCACCCATGTTGAGGAAGAAAAGAGGGAGTTAGCGAAAGATGTACATAGACTTGCAGGATTCGTATTTCATCTAATGGATTCCACTGAAGGAAGAGTAGTGTTGATGAATGGGGCTGAATCATCATTAGTGTCAGAAGTAAAAGAGAAGCAGAACCAAGATCCTATTTTACTTGAATTGAAGGCAAATGTTCATAAGTAAAAAGTATTGGCTTTTGAAGAAGGGGGAGAAGGTGTGTTGAGGTATCAAGGTAAGTTATGTGCACCAAGGGTGGATGAACTCCAAGAGAGAATCATAGAGGAAGCTATATTTTGTGTACCAAGGGTGCTGGATGAACTCCAGAAATTCTATCCATCTGGGTTCCACAAAGATGTATTGTGATTTGAGATAAGTTTCTTGGTGGAGTAGTATGAAGAAGGGTATTGCAGAGTTTATTGCTGAGTTTTCAACAAGTTAAAATACAACACCAAAGACCCGGTGGTATGGCCCAGAATATAGAACTTCCGAAATAGAAGTGGGAGATGATCAATATGGATTTCACCGTAGGTTTACCAATGTCTCACATGCAACATGATTCTATTTGGGTGATGGTCGATAGAATGACGAGATCAGACCAATTTTTGCTGGTAAAGACTACCCACACAACAAAGGACTATGCCAAGTTGTATCTTTAAGAGGTAGTTAGACTTCATGGGGTGCCAGTTTCGATTATTTCAGATAGAGGTGCCTAATTTACTTCATAGTTCTGGAAATCTTTTCATAAAGGCTTGGGTTCAAAGGTGAACTTAAGTACTGTTTTTCACCCTCAGACGGATGGTCAAGCAGAGTGCACTATTTAGAATTTAAAAGATATGTTAAGGGATTATGTGATTGATTTCAAAGGGAATTGGGATAATCACTTACCTTTCATTGAGTTCGCTTACAACAATAGTTACCACTCTAGCATCCAGATGGCTCTTTATGAAGCTCTTTATGGGATAAGATACATATCTTCTATTGGATGGTTTGAAGTTTGTGAAGCTGGGTTGATAGGACCAGAATTAGTTCATCAAGCTATGGAGAAAGTGAAAGTCATTCAAGAGAGTTTGAAAACAATGCAGAGTCGTTAGAAATCCTATACTGATGTTAGGAGAAGGGAGTTAGAGTTTGAAGTAGATGATTTTGTATATTTGAAAGTTTCACTCATGAAGAGTGCTATTAGATTTGGTAAGAAGCAAAAGCTTAGTCCCCGGTATATTGGCCCTTACAGAATATCCAAAAGGGTTGGCAATGTAGCTTATAAGTTAGATCTACCCCACGATTAGCAGTGGTGCATCCGATATTTCATATTTCCATGTTGAAGAAGTGCATGGGAGATACTTTACTTCTAATATCAATTGAAGATATTGGTATCAAGGATAGCTTATCTTATAAGGAGATCCATGTTCAGATTCTACACCACCAGGTTTGCAAGTTGAGAACCAAGGAAGTAGCATCGGTCAAAGTCCTTTGAAGGAATCAGTTTGTTGAGGAAGCTACTTAGGAATCTGAGGAGGATATGAATAAGAGATATCGACATCTCTTCGAACTCGTAAAAATTCCATATCAAGGTTCTAATTCTCTTCTTAGTACACTTTAATTCATATACTTGATGTGTTAGATTTGTTTGTTGGGTGTTTGAACTAAATGATAGATGTTACACCTTTAGCCTAATAAGAGAAATATGATTCGAGGAAGAATGTTCCTAAGGGGGAGATATTGTAACATCTAGCTAATTGAAAGGACTAGAGATAGAATTAGAAAGAGTCATTTTTGGAAAGAATGAAAAATCTAGAAAATTGGTTAAGTTATGTTAAGTTTGAGTTTTGGGTCAACTTGAAATGACCATAACTCCTATCTCAGAATGAGTTAGGTGTTCTACTAGATACCGTAGGAAATATAATTGAATTTTCTTTCCAAAGCCACTGAGTTTACTCAATTTCAAGGTCGTATGAGGAAGATATGCCCATTGGAAGTCGGTTTGTCTATATATGGAAAGTCAAAACCGGATTTTAAGGGGTATTTTGGTCTTTTCCATACCCACTTGATTTAATTCATTTTTAGTGAATTATTAAGGATCAAAACTGAATTGGTTCTGTTCGCACAATGGAAAATTCACGCTAGGGCTTCAAATAGAAGAACTCAAGAGAGAAGAGAAGAGGAAAAATCAAGATTCATTGTCTTCGTAAGGAATTGATTGCAGATTTTGTCAAGGATTTGATCCTACGAGGTATGTGAGACTTTCATAACGTTGGGTTCATTCACCCACGTTCTAAACATGGTTAATTCAGCGTGAATTCGTTCTGAAAAGATTGGAAGTTTTAAATTTTTTTTATGGGTGTTCTTGAATTTCTTTCGTTCTTGAATTAGGGTTGAGATTGAGGAGTTCTTGAGAGTTTAATGTCGATTATTATAGTTACTTTGAGTTAGATTCTTCTCTATATGTTTTGGGTACCTGAATCGAAAGAGATATTGAGAAAACGAATCGAAATTAATCGAATTAAGGTTAGAAAATGAGAGGAAAAGTTTGTCAGTTTTGCCTGGGGCAATGCTGGCGTGATGCACCCCTATTGCACTAGGAAGGCTGGGGCGACGTGCCAGCAGTGCGCCAGAAATAAGCCCCAGAAACTTAGGGTCTGGCGCGGTGTGCCAGGAACGCACCCGGGTCATCTGCCCCCACCCGATTTTCTTCGTTTAGCCTGTTTAAGTCCATCGAAAGTGTGCTAACACTTCCTATTGATTTTAACTACTCTAAATGACTTATAAACACTTTGAAATCATCCATAAATTTGAATCATAACCTTGAAACCATAAATTCAAATTCAAGGAAAGTTAAGAGCCAAGTCTCGAAAGTTCTCAATATAAAATCAACAATAAAGATGCAGTAAAAAGAAAGAATTTAAAACAATAGACAATACCTCAATGTATTTTAAAAATACAATAATAAACTCTTTTACTTTTATTTGGGAGATTCTCTAACCGATAACATCACTATGAACTATATGATGATATATCATCTTGCCCACGCTGCCAAAACTGTCCTATACGTTGCCAGAGTATAAAACATCCCCAACTAAGTGGATCCACTAAGCTATTCTTAAAAGCAATAATGATTCATCTAAAAAGTATTATCCTTTGCTCATGTTGACACACATGGTTTAGAAGGACTTATAGTTGTCTAAACTCATCCCCATATCAGTGTCATATATATATATATATATATATATATAACTCATGCTCACATGTTTTAAATAAAACAGAACTCCTCCTAAATTTGAGATAATTATTCAAAAGATTTCTCATTTAGGGATGATGCTCAAAACTCCTCATAAACTCATGTAGAAATCAATGTTTCTTTCATTTTAGATGTAAAAATGTTACATCTTGGGAATACTTAGTCCCTTATACTCATTATAAAAAAATGAACTAAACTCTCGTCATCCTCATTTACTCAAGTCTTAATTCAAATTTTAAAAGATTGAAAAATACTTCTCAAAGTGACTCAAAAAGGTTTCTCAAACTTTACTCTTAATATTTACTTTAATTTTTTTCAAAGTGAAATTAAGAGATATTAGTAGGATATATGAAGGAACTCTCGATGTCTTATGAAGGTTTAGATAGTTAGGATTATGAAAGAATTGAAAGCTCGACTCAAATGAAAAAGTGCAGAACGAGAATGAAAAAGAAAAGTGGCTTGGCGCTTTGGCACAGGGGTGGCGCGTCGCGCCAGGCCTCCTATTATTGGGGGTCATTTTTGGTGCACTGCTAGCGTCCTACACCAGCCCTGCTAGCGCATCGGGGGTGCGATGCTCCAACACTTTTTCAGAACATTCTGACGAATTTTTCTCCTTATCTTTTGTCCTAATTCACCTAAAATCAATTGATTTCTTCCAAACTTCCTTAGATTCGTAAATCCAACACAAGTAAATGAAAATCTACTCAAATTTCTTCAAGAACAACCTTTCAACTCAAAACCCTCTTTTTAAGAACTCACCAAACTCCATTAATAACGAATGAAGAACAAAACCTCAAGAAAACTCATTATGAACTCAATACACAAAATCTCATGGACAAATTCCATAAGGAAACTCATGATTGGTGTGAGGGTGAACTAACACATCACTATGAAAACTTACATACCTTGACTGAATCTAATTCTCGCAAAAATCCTCAAAGCTCGCAAGAATATTGAACGTTTGAAGCTTTTTCTCCTCTTGAACTGTGTCCTAACCTTCCAAACATTTTTAGACTTGGCGTAAACCGCCTTTAATCAGCTTTGACCCCTAATCGGCCCAACAAACTGATCAAGACCAATGGGATAAGGAAAAGATGAAAATACCCCTCCTTAAAATGGATGAATTTCCTTAATTGGACAGGCTAAACTCAAATGGGCATATCTCCCTCATCCAAACTAGAAATTTAGCAAACCTTGTGGCATTGGAAAGAGGACTCAAAAATATTTCATTTGATACCTTGTAGGCTACCTAACTCATTCTATACTGAAAGGTATGATCGTTTGAAGTTGACCCAAAAATC
>CM073597.1:34421102-34428602 GCA_037074985.1 Solanum bulbocastanum | reverse complement strand
GATTTTAATGAGGATAATATTCCAGCTAAGGCTAGACCATGCCAGATGAATTCTGAATATTTGGAATTATGTAAAAAAGAGATTGAATCTTTACTACAGAAAGGCCTTATAAGCCATTCGAAATCTCCTTGGTCTTGTACAACTTTTTATGTTAATAAACACGCTGAACAAGAAAGAGGTGCACCCAGGTTGGTTATAAATTATAAACCCCTAAATAAAGCATTAAGATGGATTAGATACCCCATCCCTAATAAAAAGGATTTATTAGAGAGAGTTTATGATGCAATTACATTTTTTAAATTTGATTTGAAATCAGTCTATTAGCAGATTCAGACAAGTGAGTCTGACAGGTTTAAAACTGCATTTAACGTCCCTATGGGTCAAT
This sequence comes from Solanum bulbocastanum, assembly GCA_037074985.1. Classification (NCBI taxonomy): domain Eukaryota; kingdom Viridiplantae; phylum Streptophyta; class Magnoliopsida; order Solanales; family Solanaceae; genus Solanum; species Solanum bulbocastanum. The sequence goes on along the minus strand of CM073597.1, from coordinate 34,428,217 downwards.
TTGAATGGAACGTCATGCCTTTTGGTCTTAAGAACGCTCCATCTGAATTTCAAAAAATTATGAATGATATTTTTATACCTTATAGTAATTTTATCATTGTTTATATAGATGATATTCTTGTGTTTTCAAAAAATATAGAAACTCATTTTAAACATATTGATTTATTTAAGAAAATTATTATTCAAAATGGTTTAGTTATATCTGCTCCAAAGATGACCTTATTTCAAACTAAAGAAAGGTTTCTAGGCCATAATATTGAGAAAGGGAATATTAGTCCTATTAATAGGAGTATTGAATTTGCTTCTAAATTTCCTAATGAAATTACTAATAAGACTCAATTGCAAAGATTTCTTGGTAGTCTCAATTATGTAGCACCTTTTACAAGTGACTTAGCTTTAGATACGGCTATCTTATATCATAGACTTAAGAAAAATCCAAAAGCTTGGTCAGCTGATCATACAGAAGTTGTTAAAAGGATAAAGACTAAGGTTAAAAACCTTTCATGTCTTACTTTGGCAAACCCAAATTGGAAAAAGATAGTTGAAATAGATGCCTCAGATATAGGATTTAGAGGTGTTCTTACTCAATACTATTCTTATAATAAACGTCATTATATTATTCAATTTTATTCAGGGAAATGGAATCCATCTCAGAAGAATTATGCCACAGTAGCTAAAGAAATCTTAGCTATTGTAAAAAGTGTTTTAAAATTTCAAGGCGATCTTTATAATCAAAAATTTATAATTAAAACTGATTGTCAGGCTTCTAAGTTTATGTTTAATAAAGATTGTAAACATGATATTTCTAAACAAATGTTTGCTAGATGGCAAACATTATTAGCATCATTTGATTTTGAGATAGTTTATAAAAAAGGAGAAGATAATAGTCTTTCAGATTTTCTTACTAGAGAATATTTAGAATAATCATAAAATGTCTTTGTTTTCAGGCATGAGACCTTCATGGCCCCCTACTAGGGGTAGACGAGGACGAGGAACTAGAGGAAGAGGAGGTCATATCCTCCCTCAATTAGGAAATAAAAAATTAATTGATGCTTCTAGTTCATCAAGAGGTACAGAAGGTTTGAATACAAACCATCTCATGTACAAAGAGTTTATGGATTTTATGAAATCCAAGCAAAGTAAGGATAATAATCCTCCTACTTATTCCAGCATATTGGTGGATGAAGAAAACACAGAAGTTTATGATATGAATGACAAAAAAGAAGTCATACTTCTTTTAGAAAACAATGATTTAAAATGGAAGAATGATCTATAGCAGCTAATGAGTAGGTATTTGGATACAGTTTGTTATACTACTTATTATAGCATGATAATAAGGAATCCATATCCAGGTCCGCCCTTAGGGTAATCCAACGGTCACTACCGGGTCTGCCCACAACACAGGATAATCCAACGGATACATTCGGGTCCTCCCTTTTCAGGGTAATCCAACGGATCAAACTCATTCTTTATTAACATGCCATAAATTATTCAAATTTGACCTTAATTTCAGCCATTTAAACCATCTTTTATAGTTACAATTCCATTAATTATAATAACCTAGTGTGATATCGTTCAACATAATAATTTAGCCTGACATTAGGCTAAGTATCAACAGAAGAAATAAAGAAATAAAGAAAATAATAGTACCTGAAGAAGAACTCCAAAATTATGCAAACCGAATTGGAAATTTTTATTCAAACTTCAAATATATTACAAGAGAGTATTTTAGAGAGAGAGAGGGGGGGTTCTAAAACCTGCCTCCAAGACTAAAACTTAAGCCTCCTTATATAGAGGCCCCAAAGGGTAAAATCATAAAATTACAATGGCCCACACTCTTTACATTGGCCAATAATAACAAGATAAGGCCGACACACCCATATGGCCTTCATACTAACTTCACATGGCCGACATAATTTTTTATGGCCACTATATCATCTTTTTTCAAAGATGCCTATATTTATTAAAGTAAATTTCTCCTTTATAAAAGTAATTTGTCTCTTTCCCCTTTGTCATCATGGTGGGGTCTTCTCTTTTAGACTTTTGTCTTTCCCTTGCATGTGGCTTTGTAGGAGGATTCCTCCACTTGTTCTTGGAATTTCCGGGAGAGAGCATCAATATCAATCACTTATGTATTATCACTTTGTCCTTCTCCTGCAACACACACTTCATCATCCTGATTAGTGTGACTTGTTGATGCCATTGAGATATCATCTTCAATTTCTACATCAAGATTTTTCATCAGATCTCTCTTGACCTCTTCCATGTATAATGCAATTGTTGTTGCCTTGGAAATAATTCCCTTTTTCATCTGGAGTTTTCTGACAATTTGTTTAAAGGGACTATTCATTTCTTCTTGAGGCGTAGATATCCTCTGTTTATCAATAGTTACATTTATTAAATCAATAATCTCTTGACCATGTATCTTCCCTTCAGAGTCTTTATTAATTAATTTACTCCAGAACTTTGTATAAAAAGTTCTCATCAAACAAGGAAATCCTTCCAAAGTAGTATTAACTTCGACACTCCATTTTATAATCCATAGAATTGAGAATTCTATAAAAAAAAATACATAATTGATATTCCCTCAAAAAAGATATTATCTTGTTCCAAGCTAATTATCTTGGGGGATATATCTAACCACTCCAAATATAATTGTTTATATTGGTCTGGTAATATTTTAATGGAAGGACCGTATGACATCCACCATCTACAAAACCAATTTGGAATTTCCTGCATAAAAACATTAGAACAAATTTTTATGAACCATGAATGCTTTTTATTAGCATTCTCATATAATAGAGCTTTATTAAAGCTATCAATATAATCTCAATAATTATATTTTACTGTAATTCTCTGTTCCGGGTGGATATAATCTCTTTCTTTTAATGGACTCATACCCCATTCTTCCGGAGAAATAATTTTCTTTATGATAAACTTTGAAAAGTTATAAACTTCCTTGGTATTAGCAAGGTAGAAATGTTGGAATTCTGCTGACCCTGCCGCTGAGAGTATCATCTCATAATGCATCCCGTATTTGTATGCAGTTGTAGTATAACAAACTGTATCCAAATACCTACTCATTACCTGCCATGGATCATTCTTCCATTTTAAATCATTGTTTTCTAAAAGAAGTATGACTTCTTTTTTGTCATTCATATCATAAACTTCTGTGTTTTCTTCATCCACCAATATGCTGGAATAAGTAGGAGGATTATTATCCTTACTTTGCTTGGATTTCATAAAATCCATAAACTCTTTGTACATGGGATGGTTTATATTCAAACCTACTGTACCTCTTGATGAACTAGAAGTATCAATTAATTTTTTATTTCCTAATTGAGTGAGGATATGACCTCCTCTTCCTATAGTTCCTCGTCCTCCTCTATAGGGGACCACGAAGGTCTCATGCCTGAAAACAAAGACATTTTATGATTAGTCTAAATATTCTCTAGTAAGAAAATCTGAAAGACTATTATCTTCTCCTTTTTTATAAACTATCTCAAAATCAAATGGTGCTAATAATGCTTGCCATCTAGCAAACATTTGTTTAGCAACATCATGTTTACAATCTTTATTAAACATAAACTTAGAAGCCTGACAATCAGTTTTAATTATAAATTTTTGATTATAAAGATTGCCTTGAAATTTTAAAACACTTTTTACAATAGCTAAGATTTCTTTAGCTACTGTGGCATAATTATTCTGAGATGGATTCCATTTCCCTGAGTAAAATTGAACAATATAATGACGTTTATTATCAGGACAATACTGAGTAAGAACACCTCCAAATCCTATATATGAGGCATCTGTTTCAACTATCTTTTTCCAATTTGGGTTAGCCAAAGTAAGACATGGAAGGTTTTTAACCTTAGTCTTTATCCTTTTAAGAGCTTCTGTATGATCAGCTGACTAAGCTTTTGGATTTTTCTTAAGTCTATCATATAAGACAGTTGTATCTAAAGCTAAGTCCCTTATAAAAGGTGCTACATAATTGAGACTACCAAGAAATCTTTGCAATTGAGTCTTATTAGTAATTTCATTAGGAAATTTAGAAGCAAATTCAATACTCTTATTAATAGGACTAATATTCCCTTTCTCAATATTATGGCCTAGAAACCTTTCTTTAGTTTGAAATAAGGCCATCTTTGGAGCAGATATAACTAAACCATTTTGAATAATTATTTTCTTAAATAAATCAATATGTTTAGAATGAGTTTCTATATTTTTTGAAAACACAAGAATATCATCTATATAAACAATGATAAAATTACTATGAAGTATAAAAATATCATTCATAATTTTTTGAAATTCAGATGGAGCGTTCTTAAGACAAAAGGCATGACGTTCCATTCAAATTGACCCATAGGGACGTTAAATGCAGTTTTAAACCTGTCAGACTCACTTATTTGAATCTGCCAATAGCCTGATATCAAATCAAATTTAGAAAATATAATTGCATCATAAGCTCTATCTAATAAATCCTTTTTTTTAGGGATGGGGTATCTAATCCATCTTAATGTTTTATTTAGGGGTTTATAATTTATAACCAACCTGGGTGCACCTCTTTCTTGTTCAGCGTGTTTATTAACATAAAAAGTTGTACAAGACCAAGGAGATTTCGAATGCCTTATAAGGCCTTTTTGTAATAAATATTCAATCTCTTTTTTACATAATTCCAAATATTCAGAATTCATCTGGCATGGTCTAGCCTTAGTTGGAATATTATCCTCATTAAAATCATCTACATATGGAAGACTAACAACATGCTTTTTCCTGTTCCAAAAAGCATTAGGATGATCCCCACAAATATCAATAGAAAATTGATTTTTTAAAATAGCAATTTTATCCTGTAATTTAGGATTCTGCAAAATAGTATCAATTTCAATACTATTAGTTTCTCCTTTAATAAAATTAATTTGATTATTTTTTAAAATCATTTTTGAGGTTAACTCATTTAACATCCTTGTAAAAAGTTTAGTAATAAATTCTAATTTAAAAGGTTTATTATTCCAAGTACCTATTATTTTTTCATTATCCCAATAAGTAAGGGGGAAAATATCATTTATAAAAGGTACTCCCAAGATAATTTGGTTAGTAATATCTTTAACTAAAACAAAGCTTTGAGGAACACATTGCTTTCCTTTACAAATAAAAGCCTTCGGTAATTTAAATTCAATATTCATTTTACTACCATTTGCAGATCTTAAACTATGAGTGGTTTTATGAAAATATCTTGAAGCAATAAGTCCTTCTTGAATACAATTTAAATCTGCCGCGCTATCTATTAAAGCAATAAATTCTTATTTATAGTTATAATCAATTAAAAGAGTAATTTTTGTATAAAACTTTTGTGAAGTAAAAGCCTTTAGATTTTGTAAAAAATCAGTCTTGTTATTACCTAGATTCAAATTGGAAAGAAAGTCTAAATTATTAGTTTCTCCTTCATCTGAAGAAGATGCTAAGTTATTACTCAAATCTCTAGGAATATTTATGCTATCAAGACGAGCTTCTATTATGACATTCTTTTCTTTAAGCCGTCTAATATCATCTTTGAAATAATTAATCTCTTCTTTTAAATCATTTATAGTAGTAGGAGAACTTATAAGTTTCCTTCTTTTCATCAGAAGATTTTTAACTTCTGCCATGGTATATGCCCCTTCTTTAGTAGGTACCTCTTTTTGGATATGATCCTTAGAGTTAGATGCGGTATTACTAATTTTTTCAATAATCTGAGCTCTTATCTCGGGATCCTTAATAGTTTGTAAGAGCTCTATAGCTTTGTCATTATCGATGACATTAATACTTAATTCTTTAAACTGAGAATAGATCTTATAAAGATCATCCTCTTCTCCATCATTTCCACATTCCAACCCTTGTTGACAAGGTAAACATTCCTCTTCTGAAGACATATAATCTTCTTGGTGAAGTGCCTTTAAATCTTCACTTGTTGAAGAAGATTCTTCATTGCTACTTTATTTTGAATCTGATGGTCCTGAATCAGAATTAAGCATAACCTTATATAAAGAATCTTTAATATTATCATCAATATAAAGGCTTTTAATTTTTTCCCTGACTCTGCAATCTTTTGCATAGTGACCATATCTTCCACATTTGTGGCAAGTATCAAACTAATCATATCGACGTTTAGATTTATAAAATCTATGATCACTTTTTCTATCATTCTTCCTTTTTTCTTTTCTTTCTATTCTTTTTCTCTTCCATTCTTTATAATATTTCTTGGAAGATCTATTTTTGGAAGAATACTTCTCTTTTTGCTTTTCTTTCCTACTCTTAGAAGCAGGCTTAGGAATATCGAGAGCAAACTGCTCATAGAATTCTCCCAACTGTTGTCTTTCATTAAGACGATGCCTCTTGATTTGTTGATTCAGCTTAATTTCATTACACAAAGATAAACCTTCCTGCATGCAAGCACTTACCAATTTTCCATATGTATAATTCTCATAATTAATACTAGGACTATCACCTCTTAGAACCTTTCTCACTCTTTCAGCAAAGAGAGATGGTAATCCATCAACAAATTTAGATTTCCAATGAGTGCTATTACACTCTGGCAATTCCATAACCCTGCAAAGGAAAACATCCTTATATAATCTAAAAGATGTAAGGGTTTTACTTCTTAAATTTTGTAGTAAGGTTCTGATGGTTTCACTATTATCTGACCATCTCCCTAAAAAGTGTTCTATAATGTTCAAAATTAGTGTATAAACTGAATTCTGAATATCTCCTGCACCTTCTTGTTTCACAACCTGAAGGATTTTATCCTTTTGCTCCTGGTTCAGATAATTGTCCCACCAGCCTTTTAGCTGGCCTGTAAACCCTGCAGTTATCATTTCTGTAATAGTCTTATCACTATTTTTATAAGTCTTACAGATAGTACTGTACATCAACATCCTGTGCATAGTTGTATAAATTTGTCTATCCATATAACCATCTATGTTCCATTCATAGATTTCTTTTCCATTGTAACTATGTCACCACATATTCTTGTTCTTCTATCAGAATATCTTGATGAGTTGGCCTAGGATAATAGAACATCCTTTGAACCGGCTTCCTTGCAAATTTTTCTGATATTTTATTAATTTGATCAAAAAA